>CAJNOQ010007345.1:0-12423 GCA_905250885.1 Didymodactylos carnosus
CTACTGTTCAAACTGTTTTTGTTTTATATCTCTTTTTTGTTTTGTTTTTTACTGGGGATGACCTAGACAAGTTCTTTGTTGAACTTTTGTCATTACCCTGTCATTTTATTAACATCATGGACTAAAAAATAAAATTGAAGAAAACCATATACAAGAGGCTTCTATTATATTGTAGCTGTTCTTGCCTTGCTTTCAGTCCCGTTAATTACCGCAATGACTATTTGTCTTGTCGACTGTGAAGATAATGCAAAAGCTATTTGCATTGGAGTTTGCCTTTATCATCTCAAAATATATTAATATATTGATATAGATCTTCTATTTGACAGGTAACGCTCGTCTGCACGCGTCACTTGCCTTTACGAACTTATAAATGCGCTAGCGTACTCTCTTCTGTGGCTTTTAAATTCCAGCGAGTCTAGCTACGGTATCTTGTGGATTCTTCTCTGATTTCATTTGGACGTGGAAGATTCGTCATCTAATATAAATATTAAAAGAATTTTCGAGGCGCATCAAAGACTCGCATATTACTGGAAATATTTTCGAATCCAAGGCAACGCTCACGCGACCCTTTGGTCGGCGTTCACAACCAGCATAGGTGAGAAATATTGCGAACTTCTCAAATTGAATGTAAAAAGTGCTCAACCTAATACAAGTCTGAAGGGTTTTATGGACGTCCGCTAGAAATCCCAAAGAATCTGAAACTACTTCTGACCGAGTCATCATGATAGATTATCAATATTCTGTAAGTTTCAGTTGCTAAATTTTAAAGTAAGTTTAAAAGGCAAATTTTCTTCTTTTCGAAAACTGGAAAATATAGTATCAATATGTACGTAAATGGTTCAAGCGTAAAGGTACTGAAAAATTTTATAAACTGGCAAAGGCGGAAACAGGTGTCTATTAATTAAAATGAAGGAGACTTCGTTAAGACGCTAAATTAACCTTTAACACATCAAGGAGCACCAGTTGAGCAGTCAGTGATCTTCATAGTCGAGAGACCATAGCCGTCCAATCACTCTCGCACAAATGTTGAAAAATAACTCACGATGCCAAAATAAGTTTCGATATTGTGTTAATGTCTCAATGTGAGAACCGAAATCCAATTGATGATTAAAGATATTTTCTATCGTCTTTTTATATTCTTATTACTTTCTATTACTTTTATTACTTTTTGTAGTTAATACTTATTACTTGGTAAGAAGTAATAACAGTTATTACTTATTACCAAGTAATAAGAGGATAACAGTTATTACCTTATCATTTATTACTTTTATTACTTTTGAAATTTATTACTTATTATCAAGTAATAAGTAATAACGCTTTTGTTATTACTTATTACTAGTAATATTAATATTTTTCTATTAATAGTAATAGAAAAACTTTCAATGAGAAAATTCACTTAGTAGAATATTGAATATAATTTCAATGGTGCTTACGGTACTCTTAAGGATTGTAGAACCTTTTCTCTCTGCACGACATCTGCGCATGGGCTAAATCTCTCCTGCTGTTTCGTTACTATACATGCAAAACGCGTAACTCTGCCACCGCAATCTCAGTGCGTTACCGTTTTTTCTCTTTTCGTCTATCTTATAATATTCGGAGAGAATATTGTAGAATCCTGGAAAGCATCTTGTTTTGTAGAATGAAGTGCGTTCTTCAAAATCCACTACTAACTCAATTCGAAATAATTGACGACTTTTCGGTTACAATCGAAATACTAAAAGCCCTAAAAACAAACGACAATGTTTTTGGGGCTCTTCGTATTTTAAGTATAGCATAAAAAGCGTCAATCGATTTGAATTGAGTTAGTAGTGGATTTTGAAGAACGCACTTCATTCTACAAAACACGATGCTTGCCAGGATTCTACAATATTCTTTCCGAATATTATAAGATAGACGAAAAGAGAAAAAACGGTAACGTACAGAGATTCTGGTAGCAGTTACGCGTTTTACATGTATAGACATCATTCTTCATGTTTTTTGCTCATGCATAGGATTAATTCCTTTCAGACAAGATAATTGATATACTTTTAAAGGGAGAAAGCCCTATTTTATACACCTCTAAAAAGTCATGAATCGGTTTTGGAAAATATTGTTCCGTTGTTGAGAAAATTAATTTTTTTAAAACAGGTAGTAAAAATGAAGGAAATTCACTTGTATGCTGCAGTTTTCGCCGTCATCTCCTTTTGTTAAAAAACTGCAGACTCTTTTCTCCCAAAAGCTCTCTTTTTGAATCTTCGGTTTTTTTCAGTTTTTTGCTCGTTTTGACCTGTGAAATGAACTTTTTCCAAACAAATTATACATAGTTAGAATCAATACGTCACAGCGCGCCTATCCATGTAATAAAATCGAAAAATGAAAAAGAGCTCGAATTTTGTATGACTTGACAGTTTTTAGCAAGCTCAGTCACGGTCACGAGAAAAACGTCTCAAGTCAAGTCAGACTTGACTTGCTCAGTTCTGATTAGACCTCTCGTATGAATTCCATCAAAATTGATCTACTGCTTCAATGATTAAAGCTTTTTTCAAACAGTTTCATCAGAGCGGGCTTCTGACACTTTTCTCAAGTCATAATTATGCAAGCCTTCAAAAGCTTTATCCATATCCGACATACTATTTGTTGGACCCTTATCCCATACAGGATGCTACAAAGTCAATCATTACTTCGGAAATGTATTCTTGCTGAGATACAGGACTGAGACATCATATAGTGCTATCGTTTTTGGTCTTTTTCGTAATACTTTTACCGCTATGTCTACAGCTTCTGTACCTCGGCAACAACACATTTCAATTTTTAAAGAAATGTTTAGAGCCTTCAATAATGCATTATCAATTTTAAATTGTGTTTACTTCCTTTGCAGTGGCTCTTTATAAAAGAGCAAAAAATAAGAGGACCGTTACGTATGCAAGCCGCTCAGCACATAACAAGCACTTACGAGTACTTTTTCATGTATTAATAATTATCAATCACAAAATTTCTGTAGTCCGCACAAATTCTCTATCAGATTCTGCTTCAATGGAAAAGATTCTGACAACAAATCGTTAGATCCTATAAGAAGATTTGTTTCTATAGATAAAAAATTTCCCTAGAGAACTTTCCTGTTTTAAGCACACAAATTGTTCAGAGCGAGTTGAAGAATATTCTATTCTAATCGGAGTTCTTAACAACCGTGCCCGAACGATAATTAACTACTAATTGTTAATAATCGTTTCTCTAGCCACAGAGGTTAACTTGAAATCAACTTCCATTTCTGTCACAGCGTACACTTCTTGCGATCTAGTTCAGGCCAAGTTTTTATGTAGTTTTCGTTCTTTAATTTCTTTCCGACTTGTAGAACTCTTCATTAAAATAAATATTAAAAATTCTAATTTTAGTCAGGCTTGGTACCCATCCCAACAATCTCCAGTTACGCTTGGTATCAGTCGGATTGGTCGACCAGTTAGGCTTGGTCGAATGCAGTAGACACAAGCTTCACCGTACAACCTAAGATGTAACTAGGCATGCACCAGTCCAATCCGACTGAGGATTGGTACCAAGCCGAGATTGATACCAGTTAGACTTGGTAACCACCCTCTCAGTGTTTGTTCTTATTTTTATGTTGACGAGGTTTATTTTAGCCCACTAGCCGCAGTTTTAAAATTATTTAATTAATAGATCAGCTTCACTTCCACCATCCCCTATGAAAACTTTCTTGGCTTATAGTTGATGTCGTTAACCCGATGACTCATCATTTTACAGTCTAATTTTGCGGTATCGCTATCCACCACTAATTTGCCTTTGTTGATTTCGAAACTCTGCTAAATTAAACAATCATCCAAACGTTGAACGTTTATGCCACTTTCAGGTCTTAAAAGACGGTTGAGTGTTTTTATTTTGCTGACTAGTGTATTTGCAGTCAAGAATTTTATATGCCACGTAGCTATATAAAACTAAGTCTCGCATTTCGTATATTTTTTGAAAGCCAAGCCTAACTGGTAACAAGCCCGATTACCAATCCTATCAATCCTCAATCGGATTGAACTCGTACAAAACGCGTACAGATAGGCGTATGTACATAAACTTTTAGCTCTACCAGACGTGTTTTAACTGAACTGTGAATCTTTTAATTTCAGATGGTGATGACCGTTCATAGAAAAAACTAGCTTCCTGTGAAAATTTCGGGAAACTGTATAGATAGTGTTTCTAATGACCTTCCCATACGTTTTTCTTCGGTAAAAAGCAAAAAATAGGGACCAGAAACCTAGATTATCCACATCCTTTGTCAAAGACTTTGTCATACTCACTTGACTTTAGACTTACAAAACCTCTGACTTTGCCCAGCTCTGAGTCCGACTCTGCAGAGTGCAATAACCCCACGTTAAACTCACTTTTCAAGTATTTTGTTATTGTAAGTGATGTAATTGTTTTTTCGTTCTTTCTGCACGTTAACACATGACTCACCTTCTATGTTTTGATTTACTCGGGACTGTACCATAGAAGAGAGTAATTTGTGCCACAGTATGAATAATAATGTACTATTTGAAAAGAACTGTTCTCAAAATTTTCTTTACAGTTTTTCGGCATTTGTTAACTTAAACATTGTCTCACACAAGACTTAGCTATAATTAGCACCGGAAAAGTAATATGCTAAATTAACTATTTTGAAAAAGCCGTATTAAAACTCAACAGTCCTTTTTGTTGTAGAAAAACATGTTTTTATCGTTTGATAAAAGTTTTCAATCAAATTTAATCACTGAATCCGACATAAATGATTGTATCCATGCATTGAACAAGTGGGACTTTGATGACACACTCGACATGGCTAAGTATCTTCTAGTCGCAGATAAAAAACCATTAACTATTAATTTAGACAATGAGAAAAATAAAGAGTTACCAGCACAATTCAGTTCATTGCTTCTCGATAAAAATGATAAACCGTTTTCAAGCCCAGCTTTATTACGTATTGTGTTACTAGTTATGTGTAATTTCAAGCGGACATATCTGTGTAATAGTGAGGATGATGACGGTTTTTTTCCAGTCTACATACCCAAGTTTCAATCGTTCACATATCAAATTAATGTTCATCAAGAAATAACTTATGCTTATGGGCTTTTATTAGCAGCTATGGATATTGAATTAGACAGTGTAAAACTGGATCGCATTCGAATTTATTATCGAATGCAAATTACTCATAGGAAAAGCTTACTCACAGTGTACGAAACAATGTTAATACATGAAAAATATTTGACATTAGAACAGTTCTTTAGACGATTAGAAGAATGCTATTATTTGGAAGAACACTTATGTAAAATTCATTCCATGCTAAAAGGTTTTAATGAATTTATTACGAAATATCAACATTTTCTTAAAAGCTTTCTACATGAGAAATTAAATATCAAAAAGATATGTGCAACTGAAAATAAGGCATTGAATTCAGTCGAGACGAGTACAAATGTGTTGTTAAATGGTCTATGTGTTATAGTCAATATTAGCACGATTGCAGGTGATCCTAACCCGCGTCGTGGTTCAGAAAAGGATGTACACTTATTAGAAAATATGTTTAAAGAAATGGATTTTAGTGTGAAAATATGTAAAATTGATTGTACTGAAGAACAATTCGCTACAGAACTGAGCGATATTAAATCGAACAAAGATTTTTCTAAATATGATTGTTTAGTCATGTTTATCATGTCGCATGGGAAGCTAAATTTTATCCAAACAGCCGATGGTGTAGAGATCTCAATACGAGACGTTGTTCGCTATTTCAATGATAAACATGATACTATTTGGAAAGGCAAAAAGCGTTTTTTTTTTATCCAAGCATGTCGTTCAGTTAATCATGAATGTAACATAACAGAACTATGGAAGCAAACATATGATGTGACCGGCGAAGATTTATCAGATAATATGTTGGTGGCATTTTCCTGCAATAAAGAGGAAGAGGCAAAACGGAAGCCAGAAGTTGGAAGTATTTATATCCAAACACTATGTCTCATGATTTATCTGTACGGTCATAGGTATGTTTTGGGCATATTGACCTTGTATATTCTTAAGTTAATTACGAGACGAACAGCATACAAATTTGCAAAAAACAACCATCATCTAATATGTTAGAAATTCAGTTAGGTCTATTCCCTTGTTTTCATGTAGAGTGCCCTCTGTATGCTCTGAAAGATAGATGTATCCTTCAATACAACATTGTATCCTATTTATGTACATGATATATTCTGTCTGCAGCATTCAATTGGTTTAGTAGACAATGACCTATGTCAGCTGAGCAACTTTATCTCATTTAGTTTGCCCTAATAGGAGAAACTCTAATATTATGTCATACATTAGCACTTTTGAGCTTTATAAAGAAAACCAGAAGAATTGACATTGAAAGCATCGAGTCGATTGCACAACTTGAACCGTTATACAGAATGTAGACACAGAACAGTGAATTTAGCTTTGTAGTTTATTCCAAAGCTAATTCGATGTGTTCGAATCTCAATATGTATTAAATTCATTCTGTGTTTAGAGTTATTAGCTGATAGAATTTTTGTCTGGACAACGTAAAAAACACAAAAGAAGTTTGCAAGCAGCGGCGGACGTAATATTTGCTCCTTATAAATCGACTTTCGGCGATGGCACCCGGGTTTTTTGGAAAAAAATTGCTGCGTCGGCGGCGCGGCTAACACCTCTATCTGTGTTTTTCGATAGTTGTAGTTTAGAATACTATAGCGTAATATATTCTGTTTGTATTCTGAAGAAATAAAGCTTATATCAAAACGTGATATGATCTTCATATGTAAGTCCTTATGGCTTCAGTAAGTCATCTCTTGTTTTCTCTTTTTTCCAGATTTCCAGTTCAAGTAATTCTCGACGTAACTGCAAAATATCTTGATGCAGCTGAAAACATATTACAAAAAACGCGTCAAGGGTATATGAAGTTACCGAAAGCCGAGCGTTTAAGCCAAAGCCCAGAATATTTAAGTCGTTTAAATGCTGATTATTATTTTTCACCTCATAGTTTAATTAAAAAAGTTCAACGTTCAAAACAATTTGATCATTTGTTTTTGAGAAGAGCACTGTATTATTTTCATACGCTCGTTGGTGAAAATTTATTTAGAAGAATTGATACATATTCAGATCACACTTCTACCAATGCAAAAAATTCGAACAATATTGTCCGTACCCTATCAAGTGATGATATATATCGAAAGAAGCGGCGTTCGTTTTTACAAAAATCGATGTTAAATATTTCAAATTTTTAAGAACAACACGAATGAGACGTTTATCAACAAAATGAAAAAGAGCAGATCTAATTTGATATCCCATTGCCATTTTTTTCACCATACCTTGGTACATACTAACGCAACCTAAGATGAAAATCTGTTTTGTTTCATTTTCGTTTTTAAAACAGGCTCCACATCATTCTTTTTGAGACACGTTGCTTTTCATTAGAGAAACAAATAAAAAAGAACTCGTCTCTCATTCTAAAACGAAGAGAAACGCATTCTCATACCGAATGCAATGAAACGGTTTTTTTCTTGACTGAAAAATAAAATACTAAATAGAAAGTGTTTTGAATTATAAAACAAGACGTTACTTTTAATTTTCTTTTCTTTCATTTTCTTTTCTATGAATCAGTAGGCATCAGTGAGCAGTAGGATCATTCAAGAAAGACTTATCGAAATATTGTGTGATACACCGTACTATGACATGCAAAATACTTTTAACTGCAAACTATATGATGGCCCAAGAAGGCATCTGATGGAATTTATTGCCCATATAAAAGTATCTTATCCGATTCTTACATAAAAGATCACAGAAACTCAAAGTCGAAACGTATAGATAATTAGGAAATCTCTGGGAAAACGCCAAAGTCCACATCCGCGATGATCCTGTCCGCTACTCATCCACAACTTTTCTTATGCTTACTTAATTGGGATCTATTGCATGTGAACCCCAAGTTAACACGTTTTCTTATTTCGGTCATCTCAAACACATAAAATATAGATGCACGATCCATATCTTCTGTTTTATTTATCGTACTCAGTATTATCATTTACACATGCAAAACGCGTAACTCTGCCACCGCAATCTCAGTGCGTTACCGTTTTCTCTCTTTTCGTCTATCTTATAATATTCGGAGAGAATATTGTAGAATCCTGGAAAGCATCTTGTTTTGTAGAATGAAGTGCGTTCTTCAAAATCCACTACTAACTCAGTTCGAAATAATTGACGACTTTTCGGTTACAATCGAAATACTAAAAGCCCTAAAAACAAACGACAATGTTTTTGGGGCTCTTCGTATTTTAAGTATAGCATAAAAGCGTCAATCGATTTGAATTGAGTTAGTAGTGGGTTTTGAAGAACGTACTTCATTCTACAAAACTAGACGCTTTCCAGGATTCTACAATATTCTTTCCGAATATTATAAGATAGACGAAAAGAGAAAAAATGGTAACGCACAGAGATTCCGGTAGCAGAGTTACGCGTTTTGCATGTACAGTATAATAATACATGCCGGTATAAAACTATTTTAATAACAGATAAAAATTTTATTCTGTTGTCTAGATCTTTGCTACTTTCCTTTCTGTTCTTCCTTTTCGTCTATTCAGTGTTTCTCATCATGGTTGCCAGTTTCATCATTCTCATTATTTGTATTCCAACCATTATTATTTTCATTGCTCCCACCATTTCGATTATCGTTACTCCCATCATTATTATCACAACTATCGCCATTCTTATTAGAATTAACACCGCTATCTATTTTGATATTTGGAATGCCGTTATTACAGTTATAATTAAATAATGCACTCCTAAAATAGAATCAGCGATTAGACAAGGAACACCCAATAAATCCTACTTTACTCATAGCTTACCCAACTGGGAAAGTCTACATCAGATCTTTTCTTGGAACATTATATCTATTCAGGGGTAGAAATTAACTGATACAATAGTAACAGCAGTTGCGATTACTATTTTATCAGATCTTTTCTTATCATCCAGGTGTCCAAAAGTGGTACTATACAATATGATGTAAAATCATGACAGCCAGTTGGTTCGGTATAAGCAAATATGCCTTTGCCAGCATTAAACGATGCTTTTAGCAGAGATAATCTTTAGGTTAGAAGAACTAAAACACGAACAACAACAACAAGACAAACAATTATAAATACTAACTAGCTATTTAAGGGGAATACTTTGCCAGAGCTATATTCTGATAAGCAGAAACAACGTTTCGTTTAGTTATCTAAACATTATTATTTACCGGACGATACACTGTACTGTCGTCCAACCCAGCATGAAACCAAGCACTCTCTAGTTAATTAGTTATTCCGAGTTATCACCGAAATCGATATTTATAATGGGCGCATGATCACCCATATCCGAACATAGTGGGCAAAAGAAGCATTGAAAACTTTAAGGAAACGTGCACTTTGGACTAGTATAAAAACCGATATTATTAAGTATATTCACGCTTGTCCAAAACGTTAGTCGGTTAAACCAAGAAATACGTACCTTTCACGTAAAATGCAGACTGTCGCTCGTGCTACTCTCTAAAAGAAAAGACTAGATGGTACGAAGTTTGTTAGATGGTACGAAACCTCAAAACAAAATTTTTTTCTACACGGTTTTGTACAGAGTATACGAAACCGGCGAAGTGATTTAGTAGCATTAAAGGTTTAGTAGAAATTTCACAAAACCTTACGAGTTTCGTATCGCATTAAACACTTCTTCGATGAAAGAAGAATATGTTGAAAAACCAATAAACAACTAGTAGCAGATATTTATTAGTCTTAAGATAGTTATCCGAAAGACGTTGTCTGTTTGAAACACGCGATTTATGTGAATACCATTAGATGGAGCCATTTTTTCTCGGCTGTGATTGGCCTAATACAGAAACTAATAAATGATAGAATGTGAAAGATGACTATTTTATTTCTTTGCTTTTTGCATGAACTATAGCCTACTTCATCGGGGAAAGTTAAATCTACTGTTTTCCCATACCATTCCTTCCTCGATTAGTTAAACCAAGTTTAGAAATGACACCGTTCACACGATCTAAAAAAGTTCAATAATGGTTAAGGATTGAGGAACATCTTCTTTGGGAAAGCCATGTATCTTTTTTGCATAGCTGAGTGTACTTACTTGATTATGTTTAATAAACATAAAAGCACTTGAGGCTAGCAACTTGAAGTTTAATAATACTTCAAGTTTTATCATTTGCTGATCTCTCATAATTCACTCGTCACATGTGAATAAGTATTAGTATGATGGGCAACTTGAGGACTGGTTGGCTGGCTCTATCAACTGAGAGTATTGGGTTATAGAAATTCGGTTAAATAGCCAAGCTGGCAAGTTCCCAAACTGAATTGCTAGATTAGTATAGCAAACTGAGTGTAGAAAAAAGAAATAGAGTTGCTTTTTTTTAGTTACAACTGATCTAAATCTGATGCACAACCGAGCACAATGACTAATTCTAAGATTGTTTATTCACGAAAAGTGGAAGTCATCAAAGACCACCGACCTGTAATAACAATGACTCCGAGTGTGTAACGAAATATGACCTGTCCTTCCACTCTCTTCCAACCATAATTCATCTGTCTCTCTCATTGTGTGAGGTATTCATTCACTCTCTTTTTGTATGTGTTCAATGTCGCTTTCTGTAGTTAATATCAATATCGAACTTCAGACGTTTTGTACCATTATTGTAAGCATATATTGGTATTTATTCGACGCTCGTTTTTTCTCTGCTTTTGTACCTCGCAGAACTGGACAGGTCAGGATTTTTTCAAATCTCAGTCAACGAAAATATGCTTCAAGTCTGACTTGACTTGGAACAGAGGCGTTTTTGTCTTGACTTGCCCAGCTCTGCATGGAAAACGACTCTATTTAGATCTTTAATATCATTTCTCTGTATTAAAAGAATGCACTTTTGAAATGACTTAAGAGACAGACAAAATTAGAAGCCGGTCAGAAGATCGGTAAAACCTTTTTCTAAGTCAAGTCTGACTTGACTTGCCCAGCTCTGATACCACGTTCATTGAAGCCTAAGAAAATACACGTATCAATTTCGCATAAATAATTCCAGTTAGATATTGAATTTTTCTGCATGAATTGTAGAGATTAAATGGAAAAATCTGTCTGTAATATACTTGCGGTTACTATCGATATACAGTCCGTAAGGGAGAGCTTTACAAAACTATATAAAATCGGCTAGCTAAGAATCATAATTACAAAAGGTCTGATTGAGGAAATTGAGAGGTAGCCGAAATATGATCATCAAGTTTGTACGAAACGTTTCTTGCTAGGGTTTAATACGAAACCCGTTGTACGAAACCTCTTTTGCTAGGGTTTACTACGAAACCTGTTGTACAGAACCTTTTTGTCAATAAAAAATAGAGGTTTCGTAGCTGAACGCCGGAACCTAGGTTCGTACGAAACTTAAAAGGTTATAGAAATGGTTGCAATTCTCCATATCCTTTTAAGTTTCGTAATAAACCATTTTTTTTAGAGAGTACTCGTCCATGAGCTACGAGACCAACCCTCTAGTTGCTTTCTTGAACAACACAGTTGGGCTCCTATTTATTTTTAAAAATAACAGATGCAAAAACACACTCTTAACATCGAATCGGTGGTAAAAACCTGTTCAGTCTTATCTGACTATATTGGATAATATCTGTCATCTAAAAACATGCCTTGCGTACTGTTCTATTGCTGTTCGACTTGTGGTGTTGTTGTTGTTCAATTATTTGCTGACGATGATGTTGCTGTCGTAATAATTCTGAGTAATGCGCTGTCGTTAACATTGCACTCGGGTCTAATCGACAAACAACTTGAAAATTGAAAATACTACATAACATATTACACTTAGGCATGTGTAATATTGAACAACAACGTGGTTTAATGTTAATTTCTAACAATATTTCTTTACAGAATCGTGCTGTAAATCTTGGATCAATATGACGAATCACACAGATATCATAATTTCTTTGCCTATCTTGTTGGCTTCCTTTTACATTTCGACGTTTCTGTTTTTTCTTGTATCGTGTTGTTGCATGCTTATCGCGTTCTGTTGTATGCAGACTAAGATTAACATTGCGGACATTTATTCAAGAAAATGCTTTTATGTATACACTAAACCATCGGGCACATAGAAGAATGCCCACAGAAAAACACTGGAAGCACGAGACTGTTCCTTGTCAGCTGCTAGTCTGTGACTAAGATCGACAGAGCAGCTATAGCAGGTGCGAAGCACTCTGCTGGTTGGTTGCTCTATGTGGCACAGGCTAAATCTAGTGGTGCTTCATAGATAGACTAAGATCGTCAGCTGCGCTATAATGGTTGTACTCTAAAGTTCCTTATACATTGTGTGAGGTGCTACATAGCACCTCCGAGGTACAGAAGCTGTCGACATAGCGGTAAAAGTATTACGAAAAAGACCAAAAACGATAG
>CAJNOQ010007346.1:0-12420 GCA_905250885.1 Didymodactylos carnosus
CTGATCACGTTAAAAGAGACTGTTTGTGTGATATTATATTTCGCTTTTCTCCAGACTACTTTCTTTAGTAGATGGGATACCTCGATGGAATAATCTGCACTTCATTTAAAGTACTTCTCGCTGTCGCCAGAGACAGTTCTTTTTCTATGTAAAATATGGAGGCACAAGCTCATATTTTTTCAAATGGTGAAGTTTTCATGAAATAGCAATCTAATGAAGGCATATCTTGACCGAAAAAAAGTTGGCGAGCGCAGTTGCAGACACTTCTTTTGTGAATGTCTCTTTTTTTTAGATTTCTTTTCACAGAGGTTTTTTCTTCTTTCTATTGCTAAACTCTGCATTGGTCTTCGAATACGCCTTTCGTTCGATATGATTATTCCCGGTGGCTATGAGAGCGCGTTCAGCTATGACAGTGAAGATTCATATAATAATCTCCATTCTAATAAGAGAAGAAAGAAGAAAAAATTTGAAAACATAAATTACGAAAATGAACTCGAAAATTTAAATCATTCCGTTCACTCATCACAATTTGACGTACGTCTCTTTTGTGATCCTGGTAGTTGTAAGTGTGCACCCGAGCAAACCGTGGAAGTGGAGTTGATGCCGCGTGGATGGATTCAAGTCACCATGGTATCCACCAGCCATTATGACTATACAAAAGTGCTCGTCAACGGACGAGAAGTAGGCCGTTACGTCTCTCTTTTATTCGTCGAACGTGATCTTTTGAATTATATTATATGAATGATGAACGTCCCATCAGCAGTAGTACAGAGCCTTTTATAACCGACGTTAGGCTATTTCCCTATCAATTGTACCTCTGTGAGATCGAAGTACTCGGTCAAGAACCAACTACGTCTTTGAACCACGTTCAAGTGGGTTCATACGTAGTTCGAAGGTATTTACCGCACAGACACCGGTGGTCTCGACTCGTTCGACTGAGTTCTTTTTTCGACTCTACTTTCGTACATGTCGTTGGAGCATACGACACTGCTTCCAGTCCGGTCACTTCTTTTAAGCCCGTCCGTCGGTCTTTCGATGCACCGTCGAGAAACACTTTATTTTGGGGACCCTGAGTTCGAATTCGATCGGAAAAGGTTTCATGTGATAGGATAGGAGGTTGCATTCAGGTCCGTTAGAAAGCTAGAGTTTTCGATCTATTTACTAGTTAGTTACTGTAAATTAGATGATGTGAAACTGTTGTTCGTGCTTCAATAATGCAAGATGACAGAGGTTGCGTTGTATCACGGTAGTCCCCACCCAAAGAGAGTGGGAGAAGGCAATGAACAAGTGGATCATTCATCTTAAAGACTTTCGACTTTGACTGCAATGCATTTGTATGATTTTGTAGAAAAAGCTAAATTATTTTGGGTCTGCCTCGAAAAGCTAAATATTAGGGTGTGCCTCGTATGATCCTAGGTAATATTCAGCATTTTACTACGTACGATGCGGCTTCTGTAATGAATCAATGAGAGGAAAAGGAACTCCGTGAAAAAAATGCGCTTTTTACCCATCTGCGGAAACAGACCCTATTTACCGGAAACTTGGATGTTGGACAGAGCACTGGCTGGTTGACAAGCCCCTTTGAGTGGTACAGTCTTCTTGGGTGTAGTCGTAGCAGCAGTTTTCACTTGCCTTGGAAGTCTCGTATTTGGTGTTTCATTCTTCATATAGTTGGTCGCTTTTACCTGTAAGGACTCTTCCCTGTCCTCAGCCGCATTGCTCACCGCCTTCTGAAGTGGACGTGAAGCATCCCTGAGAGAAGAGAGAAGTACTACCCCAGAGAAAATAAACATCCAGCTGATGTGTCTCAGGTAAGGTGCCTCGAATGTAAAAACGGAGCATAAGAACAAAAGTGATCGAAAAGTACTCGAAGCCCACCATCCTAAAGTACAAGTGCAATTTCAAGGTGTAAGAGGCAAGAGAACGGTTTTAAGACAGATTTCGAAATAAGATCGAGCATTGTCTATGGACAAAAGCGAAAAAGTTTTTCGGACCCCCCATACAGCATTGCTCCTTTGTTAGCTAATTTTGATCACGACCCAAGACTCTTTTCTCAATACATCAATGCAGCCTATTTTGGAATACTGAATATAAATATAGTGTGAGGTTCTATTTTCTTTTCCTTGAGATTGGGATAGAATCATGTATTTTTGTAACAACAAACAAAAATACATCATTCATTCTTTTTTCTTCCTTTTCAACGGCGTAACTATGTGAGGAGATTGAGCGATGATTCAATCAAAATTTCAAAACTTATGATTTTCTTATAGCTAAAGTTTGGAAAAACTGGTCCGGTACTTTCTCAGATTTTTGTAACGTCATCCATGCCTTTACTTTATCTTAATGAGAGTTGACCCAATGCTCAAAAATTACGCCATTGAGTTGGGTTGGTATATAGGATCGAATAAAGATTGTAATAAAATTTCTGTAGAACAAACACCAGCAAATTATGATGAACATCAACCCGAAAAATTTATGAAAGCCTTCCAGAGATCTGCTGACACCAGATACCGAGTTTACTCATCGTTTCAGACATAGCAACTCAAAAATCGACAGTAGCCATGATCAGGGAACTGAAATCTTGAAAATCTGCAATTTGACTTTTGCTACACAGCTAGATTTGTTCAAAGCTGCTAAGCTCTGCATATTTTCTTTTTTACAACTTTTTATAGAACTCCATAATTACCAGAGAATAAGAATGTAATTCGAGAATCAAAAGAACAATTTTGGCTACAACATATTTGCAAAATCAAATACTCAACGGTGGATGAATGTTCAAAGTAGTCAAGGCTTTTTTATTTAAAAAAAATGTAGACACTGTAAAAATATGTTTAGATTTATAGAAAGTAGAGAACTAAGAGTGACAGAGCAAAACTATTCCAACTAAGATGGGCCACATTACGTTCAGAATTTGAACCAAGAACAATATTGTATTCTCTCAATATTTTTTTAACATCATTCATCGTTTTGTCTTCATTACAAAGTATCTTGTTGCAAATGATGTGTGTTTGGGATAACGTTGGAATCATTGGTGTCGGAGGATGATTTGCCCCGGTGACTATCACAACAGAAGCAGCAATACCGTATTTCCTATTACATCCCTTTTCCTCTATTTCATTTGTATTATGATCCATTAACAGTTCACAAACATTTTCGAGTGGTGTGCACAGTTCTACATTATTTCTATCATAACATTCAAGACGCTTTGTTGGAGAGGAATCAAACGCATCGTATAATAATGACAATAATTTTGATCACATTTGTACATCATCATATTTGTGTTTCTTCCTTTCATCAATTGTTTTTACAGCATATTCATAATTACAAACGTCATCCGAATAACATCTATAATAGATTGTTTCAACAACGTATTTATCTTTTACTTCCAAAAATTTTCCATCTTGAATATAGTGACCTTCAAACGGACCTACGTGTTTTGAATCAATTTTAGAGTTAAAATCAATTGTTATTGATCTATTCGAATGGCAAATACTCATTTCGAAATCGCAAATATACGAATCTACATGTTTATATTTTGATGGTATATTCAAAACTTGATCAAAGCTCAATGTGATTGTACAATCCGTGAGGCAACGATGCATTATTGCCTGTTGGCTGAGGCCAGTTAACAGAGACCAAACAAGAACAAGAATATGAAGAATCATTTTTGCAATAATAACTAAATTCACTTGAGAGTGAAGAGCTTCATGTATTCTTACGACGTTTATCTTCGGTTAAAATTTAAAACAGTTACTTTTTCAAAACATTTTGAAGAAAAAAGTGTTGATGTTGATAAAAAAAGCATGGAATGGTTGTGCAAATAAAGATAATACATCAATTTTTTTTATCAAGTTAATTTTGGATCGCAGGGACAGCCCCATGTCGTTTGAGCTCTTACATTAGTAAGAAATTCTAACTCTATGTAAAAAAAAATTAACTTAGATCATCGAATCTACGGAGATCATTCGAGGTAACTTTAGGTAGATGGGATGAAAAAGTTGCTAGAAATTATAGTTTAGATAAAAGTTATTTTTTTATGTGGAAAAAATATTTGATGGGCTTGATTAACCAAAACCGCAACTTACGTTTATATCTTGAGTATACCCTAGTGGTATTTCTGTTCCATTGTTGCTGAGATCTAATAGCGAACTTGATTTTTTCCGTGTAACGAGAAAATGCTGATCTTGGCAAAATAAAATCGCGATCTTACAATTGTAATCGCGTTCTTGATCAATTTCGTTGTGCAATCCCATTTCATTTGTGTTTCAACAGTGTGGCGGGATCGAGTCAAGATTATAGCAAGATCGTGTCTAATTCGAGACAAAATCTTGAGGAGATTTTTCCTTTGCCCACCGTTAAGGAAACTTTTTATTAGTTACACATTTGGTTTTGCAGTCTAGCGTTAAGAGCAGAACCTCGGAGATAAATATTTACTAGCTTGAGTAAAGTTATTCCTTCTAACAAAACTTCATCGAGCGATTGCACTTCAACAGGAACAGCAGTTGGCAAACCGACAAGACTCTCAACGTCAAATGAAGAACTGATTTTTCTGAATTGACAAGCTGATTAGAAACGATTTGAATTATTTTTCATAGATTTAGGCAATATGATACAAGGTAGAATTTTCGGCGGAGAAGCTGATGGTGATGGTTGGAGACAGTTAGAAGGACATCTAGAGGTCAGTCGTGATTTTAATTAATGAAAACATATATTAAAGATCTTGAAATTCTCGCCAAAGGGTCTATTCTTCATAGTCAAAACCAGATGAAGTTAAGATATGACAAAAAGCGACGTGATCTGAAATATCAGGATTGCACTATTTCTATTGACCGAATGTCAATGCCTAGCTTTCTTCACATTCCCTTTCGCGTCGTTGGGTTACTATTTGTCATTTCTTTCTGTCTGTAGTTGAGCGGACGAATATTTATATTCTATTTTGCTCTTTTGTTCAAGATGACGCATATCGTCGTTTTCATGTATTTTCTCTCTCTCTTCTTCTATATCCCCATCAGATTCTATTCTATATAGTAATCAGATTCTATTACACTTTTCATATTGTTCCCGTTGTAATCGTTGTTTATATATTCCATTTCTCTTCATTCTTTCATCATCTCTCTCTCTCCCTGTGGGTATATATATAAATGCAAGTGTTCATTTTAGCCACGCTTATTCTTTGATTGTAGTTTGTTATTTGATTGAATATACAATAAGACAATAATGATGTTATTTTAATATTATGTTGTAGCCAAACTTAAAATTCAGCCAAATTTAGAATCTGACTAGCATTCTTAAGCCAAAATTAAAATTTTAGGTTTCACTAGGCAAAAACTATAAATTTTAGCTAGAAATTGTCTATCATGAGATATAGAATTATAAGTTAACTTGTATTGGTTTGGGATTAGGCTAGTCGAAATTAGAAATGTGTTTAGAAAAAATATATTATACGCAGGCACAATAACGACAGAACAATGAGGTATAAAGAATGTATAATGAATGAAATGGGAAAAGAAACAGAGAAGACGTCAGGTATGAAGAGACCTTTAGTTCTATATAAACAGCTTTTTCATTCATTATTACATTCAACTTTTTTTCACTTCTCAATTATAATACTGTTCTTTCAAGTTGTTAACTAGTACTCTATTCAATCATTATGTCATATTCAGATCCATTAGATGTTCCAAGAGACGACGGTGGGACACAACTGGATCCTGTTGCACCAGGAAACAATGGTTCGATCGTAGCTTCTGTTGCATTAGCAGACCGTTGTCGCACCTACATTCGCGAGTTGCTGTTGTTGCATTTCGCGCGCTTGTGCAATGAGTCCAGTTTTATTTTGTTCACCATTAAGCATTTTGAGATGTTCATGAAATGGATGATTCAACGTATCCCGAGCATTTGCTCGTTCTTCCAGGGTGCGAGCGCTTTCAAAGTATCTGAGTGCGCTAGTCGGATCTTGCAGGTCCATCATATACATCTTTCCTTGGTTAATAATATCTTTGGATATATCACGTGCGAGTCGCACGAGCAGATCGATCTCAAAGTCGAACATTTGCAAGCAGTCCAAATAGTCCATGGCCCAATCCAAACAGTGTTTGATTTGACCACAGAAGATATAAAAGGAATGAACATGGACATGATTAGCAGTGATCTTGGGAATAATGTCTTTTCCAAGTGATGCTGACGAGATGAAGATGATGCGTTTGTCTTTATGGTAGTCGACAAGAGCCAATGCGTCTTCTAATGTGTCCGTAAACTCGATCGGAGCGGCATGAGTGGTCAAGGCGCAAATGAGCTCGTCCATAGAATTGGGTGGGACGGCGGCAGCTGCCTCCGTATCGGATCGAAATTTGTTCTTGAGATCCTGACAGTTTGCCGGGCTGCCGATATGTTTATCCAGCCAGATAATACGGAGACCGTTGGCCAAAGCCATCTTGAACAGAACAACCATGTTTAGAATTTATGTGAAGGGCAGACGTAACACAGTCTTTTTACACCACGCCCAGAGCTGGGTAAGCAAAGTCTGATTTTTTGCCGAAAAAGTTTTGGAGTGTGACTTGACTTGCTTTGAGAGACTGTTTTTCGTGACCCTGACTGGACTTGAAAAAATTATCAGGTCAAGTCATGTTGTTTAAATCAGGTATTTTTTCCCCATGAACAGAGCTTCCGAAACTGTAAAATTTGTCTCTCACTCAAAAGGCGCTCATAAATTCTTTGTTCTGCCTAACTTTTAATCAGACCTGACTTAGTTTGGAAATGTTATTATTGACTTGACGTGCAGAACCTCTCACTTACCCACCTCTGACCATGTCGACCGCATTCATCTTTATATGAAAAAGTAAAAGCAAGTAAAACAGAATGAGAACATGATGATGACATATATGTAACAGACAAACTTTCAAGGGAAAATTCTGTGTTATTATCTACCGCTCTTGTAATAGGACATGAATCTTCATTATTTCAGCGACAATTGAGTGAAAAATAGCACAATAAGCGCATAAAAAATGTTTCGAAGACAAGCCAAGAGAACAAGATATGTGTGTCTATGTGTATTTAGTCTATTTTTCTACTGTGGGGGCTGTACCGTCTAGTGCGCAGAATGAAGAAACACACGCTACATAAGTGAATGATGTTCGTCGGGACAATTAACAGAAAACGAACGATAAGTGAAGTGTCAACAGAACAAAAAGAACAATAAAATATTACATGTGACTAACAAGAACATTTTAGCGAAAGAAAGGGTGCTCTCTGTTGCTGCTTTCTACCCTGTTTGTTTGTTACAGGTGACAAGAAAGAAAGACTTTTTTATTACAGACATAGCACGTAAAATGTTTTATCGCTTACGCATAACATACCTTTCTTTCTCTTCGTTTCAGTAGAGCCGTATCAAATATGGAATATCTATCCTTTTACTTTTTAGGTAAATATTTCAAATACAGTTTTCTCTTTAATAAAGAGATACTTTGCTGTCCGTACATTCATTCAATTAGCTATTTAGAAAAAAATTTTTGACCGAATCTGTTTAGCGTATAAACAGTCGATTTTGCAATAATGAAAAACGAATTGTACACCGTTTTTGTTTCTTCAGCAATTCAGTTCCATACGAGACTAAAAACGCATTTCTGCATTTTTATTCCAGTTTAAATGGACTAAAACTCTGCTAGAGAAAAAGCGGTAACAATCCATTCTCTAACGAGGAAAGGTCTCCAACTGTTCAATTGCTTTTAGCATGAAAGCAAGCCCGTTATAGCAATTCGATAGTGCTGGTTACGAATCGGATATCTATTTGGATTAGGGATGCAACGGTAACAGTTGACAACCGGTTAACTACTACCGGTGTAACCGGTTACCGGTTCTGGTCGGTTACCGTTACCGATCCAATCGGTACTGATGACTGACTGCTACAAAGCTGACCGATTTATATTTCTGCTTCTCTGCATTTAAGTATGCGGTGATTCTAAAGTTTTAAATTTATTGTGTTTATTTCTTGTCTTGTGAAATGAAGCACAAGACTTTTCTAAACAATTCTTTTTTTCTTACTTTTTGCGGTTGTTTATTTTCTCTTCTATCCTATCTATATTTCGAGGAGCATGCGTTGATTAGATTTCTAGAAACAACGAAAGCAGAGAATGAGAGCAAATGGCTGTGTATTAGAGGTGGGTGATGGACTAGGATCTTCGCAGGCCGGTCTAGAAAATCGAGTTATCTTGCTACTCAAAACTCAAAGCGAGTTATATTTTCGAAGCAAAAAATATTCACAAACGCCTATGCAACCGTGTCTCCATTTCGTCTTTCGCTATCAAGCAAAAACTGCTCTCCGTGGGGATCGCCTCGTGCAGTTCTTCTTCATCGTCCCGTGCTTCGTCAAGCTTTCAACAAATTCTTCCTCACCGGGACCTATAACTATTCTTTTTAATAAAACTTTAGTGATTCACATAATACATTCTAGTTATTGGAAAAATACATTTAATTCGAGTTACGTTTTATGTTTCATAACCCTTTTTAAATAATACGGTAGAAGTACCCCGAGGATTTACGCCGTATGCGATTTTCATGGTAAATCCAGCGAAAATCTCGATTCCACAAAAATCTTTGTCCGGCGAAAATCCGAGACGGAGAAACTGCACATTACTCAAAATAATAATTGCGCACTTTATTTCAAAATGTAGGACTATGAAACTAATGCCGGTCAGCATGGCTCACAATTGTCCGGTGGTGAAAAGCAACATATTGCAATTGCTCGTGGTTTGATTCACAGCCCCAGAATCTTGTTATTAGATGAGCTAACAAGTGCTTTGGATTATGAAAATGAAAAGCTTCGATTTTTGAAATGCTTTTATTTGCTTCTGTTGTTGCTGTTAAAGATTGTACAGGAACATTTGAACAAACCCGATTAAAACGTGCAACAATCAAAACTTCTGCAAGACATACGAAAACTGCGAGATATCTCCAAAAATTCATCGCGGAATTCTGCACAAACCCAAATAAAATGGCCTCGAAATAAGCCAATTTTCTTAACCGGTATTTCGGTACAAAGTAGTGCAAGAAGAACTAAATTAAAAAACATTTTTCTTTCTCTTGTTCTTACACGCACTAAGCAATAGATGTTTAATTGAAGAAGAAAGGAAAACCGTACATTCTCCTTGACATGTGCTCGGTTTCTCATAACACGTAATTATAATTTCTATTTCTATGAATGTGCTTCAGTCATCGTGAAATGCAATCTTAAACATCCACCGAATTCGTCATTGCATGAATGAAACGTGCAGCTTTCTTGGCTATATCAGAGGAATACTAATAATTTAAATAACGTTCTTTTTAGAACGTTTTACAGTATAGCTCTGATGACCAGACTGTTAGCTGATCATATAATTAAACTCAGAAAAATATTCGTCTAAAAACCTTAATAGAATAATAGAAAATGCTGCAATACAAAAAACATTCAACTGTTTTTCATTATAGCCATTTTTTCAGTAGTCACGTTAATTTGAATTTAATTCTGATATTATCCATTGAAAATTGTTGTGCACCCCCATTGGAAAATGGTTTGTATTCTCGGCCTCCATCACATCGGAACATAATTTTGTCGACAAACGCGTTTGTGGTATCATTCAATTGAATAAACGACTTTTCTGTCGGTTGCAGCACAAATGTTTCATTGAACAGAGGGTATCGTGTATAGTTCGCATGACCACTGATTGTCAGTTGTAAATCTATATGTCGTACGGAGGCGGCATAAAATGATTTCAGTTGAAAATGCTGTTCTTTCAATGACGATTTGATGTAGGTTGTTGGTACTTGATTAAAAGTGACGATTTCACCACTAGTCAACGCCGTGTAATAACCGGATTTGTTTGCAAATTTTGGGTCTGTGGCAAGGACGGGACCGATAGACTCCCATGTCAAGTTACCGTAGCCAGGTGGCATTGAATTTCTTCTAAGCCATTCATCTTTAATATCATCGAAGGTCAACACTGTTCCCTCATCTAGTAACATAGAAGATACATAGATGGTTCTTCAAGTTTCTAAACTTGCAAGACTGAAAAGTTTGGTTCATCCATTATAAAGTAGGAGCAGCTTTTACCTTGTGCTAGGGGTTCACTTGTGGTTGTCATCATCGTATCGAGGTCAGCAGCTGAAAATATACGTTGAAGTTTAATGACACAGAGAAACTTGTAATTTCATGTGTTCGTGAATCACAAAGCTGCCTATCATTCAAATTTTAGAGCGAGGTGCAAAGTGTTTGTCTGTGCCTCTTAGTCGATTGCTCAAGTTCGTGGTATTAAAATTTGTTTCTTCCCTTTCACCAGAACATATTAATCTCAATATCGAGTAAGTTTCAGATATAAAAATAGAATCATCAAAAATCTTTTTGAAGATGACTTGGCTTATCGAATGAGTTTGACGTGGATAGCTGCGGTACATTAGAGATATGAAGACAGGCTCAGAAAGTCCTAGTGCCCTAGTGAAAGTAATCATACGGTTAGTACTAAATACTGAAGATTTTTCCGATGAGCACCGAAAGTTAGTACTAACGAAAATTCTTTAGTATGTAAATTCATTTAGTACTAATTTAGTACTACTGTTAGTACCATAACAAAGAATTACTAAAATTTTTTCCAGTGATTACTAAAATTAGTACTAACGGGTTACAACTGATCACTCACCGTTTTGTTTTGCGGTCAGCCGAGTATATAAGCACAATCGAAATATAGAAGAAATATCATCTTCTTTTTCGATCTTTTTCCGTTTTTAATAATCAGTTTTATACTTCATTTATTTAGAATTTTTAACTTATTTTAGATTAAGCTCTACTGGGTAGCCAAGTCTTGCCTCTGATTTACTCAAATTTTCTGCCAGACGCAAGTCAGAGCCGTCAAGCGGATCAGGATTCCCCCTTAAGCAGAATACTCAAAATCTAAATGAAATTTGTAAGGTGAGTGGAGCTCCGGCTTCAAAGTGATAATCTAACGTTGGAAGTAGCGCTATTTGGCCTCATTCGTATGCTTCATGTTGATATCTGAGAGTTTTTAGCAAAACCGCACCAGCCACTCAGAAGTCGCATATTAATACTACCATTAGTTTTCATAATATAATATATTTAGTAAAAAAACTAAAAATACTAACGGTAGTACTAAAAAATGACAAAAAAAACTACAGCTTTAGTACTAAAGTTAGTAAATTACTAATGTTAGTACAAAAATACTAACCATTTTCTATTAGTACTCGTTACATTACCAACGATGAGTACTAAAGTTCGTACTAATACTTGCACTAGGGTGCTCTCTGACAGACGATAACTTTATACAGAAAATCTTTGTTAATCTACGTTATGAAATTGAAATGCACGTACAAGGCCAGTCACATATTCTTTTTTGTTGATTCCAAATTAAAGTTAACGGACACGACATCAATACCAATCCACCATTTGCACAAACATAATACGTGTTAGCGTTGGATAGGTTTGGACGATATTCGCCATTGGTTGAGCAGCAATGAATCTCGGTACAACATAGTGCAAGAAGAACAAAAATGAAAAGCATTTTTCTTTCTCTTGTTCTTACACGCACTAAGCAATAGGTGTTTAATTGAAGAAGAAAGGAAAACCGTACATTCTCCTTGACATGTGCTCGGTTTCTCATAACACGTAATTATAATTTCTATTTCTATGAATGTGCTTCAGTCATCGTGAAATGCAATCTTAAACATCCACCGAATTCGTCATTGCATGAATGAAACGTGCAGCTTTCTTGGCTATATCAGAGGAATACTAATAATTTAAATAACGTTCTTTTTAGAACGTTTTACAGTATAGCTCTGATGACCAGACGGCTGCTTTATCAGTTGACAGTCATCTATCGCGGTATCGTGGGAAAAGTCGGAGGTGTGCATCTAAAGAATTGTGAGTTTTCTTTTCAAGGTGTTTGTCGATTTACTGGCACACAGAATTTCGGCATTATTCGTTTCTTTTCGCGTTCTAAGTCACGTAAACTTGCCTTTGAATCACAAGTATTTGTTCTTAGATATTTACTTGCTCCTATATCGATCTAAACATTCACTGAATTAAACATAATCGGTGAATTCGAAAAGACTGATAAAGAAGTTGCCCTAGGTTTTGCTGTTGCAATTATGAACTACTTGGATTTTCAATCGACCCATGGCGTCATTTTCTGCTACAAAAACGCGTTATGTGCGTTAGTTCCTAACGCGTTTGAACGCGTCGGTTTTGCACCATTTTTGTGGTAGAAACGCGTTAGAAGTGAACGCGTTTAGATGTGTTAACTTTTAACGCGTTCAAACGCGTTAGAAAATTTAAATTTAAAAAAAATGTAAATTTTGAATGCATTTGTACTCAATTTTAAATCTATGCTATCTCTATAAGCATATCTGTGACCAGGAAGAGCTGTAGAGTAAAGAATCACA
>CAJNOQ010007347.1:0-12416 GCA_905250885.1 Didymodactylos carnosus
ACATTCAGGGAAACATTTTGATGTAATTAGATATGCTTTTGGAGTGGGGCCAACGGGGGCCAGCCGACTACACTGAGGTGGTGTCAAGTTGAACTCACATTGAGTAAACTCCATGCACCGTTTTTAACCGAATTCGACTTTGAAGTAGAACATTTTGATATCAGTAGATAGCTAATGATCTGATGATTCTGAATATGTACTTTGGAATCGTTTAATATCGATGTAAGAGCTAGAAATCGCGGTTTTGTCTATAGGTGTCGTGTTTTGCGCTACTTGTTATGCAGTTTTCGAGCTCGTTTTTCACCTCGAAGGAGTCGACATCAAAATAGACATTCATACACCATCCGATAGAGAATTTCAAGAGCTACATTTTGCACTATTCAAAGTTGGAAAACAAGAAATTTCGATTTTCGTCCTTTCCGCCTGGATGCCCACCGTGCAGTATTGAGACATATCCTACAGGTATCCTACTAGGATTTCGCTTTAATTTCTTAGGATCCTAACAAAATCCTACAGAATCCTAATGAAATTAGGTATACCCGAAAGTCCTAGGAGTTTCTAAGATTCCATTAGGATCCTAAACAAAGTTAAGAGAAATCCTAGTAGGATCTTTGAAATTTAGGGTCCTGTTAGGAAGTTATTAGATGGATCCTACGTGTTAGGATTCTGTAAGATCCTAGTATGAAATAGATAGGAAATGCGTAATATTTTGTCTATGGTAGTGGACAACGAGTAAAAGATTCTGTGTTGCAACCTACATGTGCTAGCTCGAAGGAGTCAAAAAAACTTTTTGTACAGAACAATGGACACAAAATGATTGCTGAATATTATATATTAGGGAATACTTTCGTACTATAAAACAGATGACAACGGTACACAGTTGTGGATATTACTGTACATGTTTGGAGTATTGGCCATCTACGGCGTTGGCGCTATTATCTGGGCATCAGTTGTGAGTATAGATAAAGCTTAGCTTTTTTTCGAGATCTGTAAGAGGTTTGCTTTAGATTGCTCTTGTGGTGCGCACAACGTACTCTCAATATCAGTCGGAAAATCCGACCGATTCAACGTCATACTGCCACAAGTGGATTTACAATTTTTGCTCCGTCTACTCAGCGAGTGTGATCGGGTTAGCGTTGATCTTATCGATTTTGTTGATCCGATTGTGCTACAGCAGATTATGTAAAAGCGATCAGAAAAACGGGCAACGTCAAGAACACAGTGAAAAACGCATCTCTTAGATGTACCTTTGCCTGTTATTTGTTGTGTCTCATTTCTAATTTGTATGCTTAAAGAAAATCCCATTTATATATCTCTCTGAACATATCGATAATGAACATCGTGTAAGCAAGTGGAGTTAATTTATTATATTTCCTTTTTTCTTCACATCCGACACTGGAGAAAAGTAGAATACGTGTGTCGGTTTGAACGTAATACTTATGTACTAAACGTGGATAAAACTCAAGACATTTGCTAATTTGTACACATCCTATTAAATAAAAGCTTTATCTATACCATCACCTTATAAATGCTTGCTGTTTGGTCAATCGAACTCTTTATCACTGATTTGTAAGGACAGAAAGTCCCTCCTGTTCAATTTGACAGCAAACTCGAACTTCAACTTCGAACCAAAATGGAACTTATCGTGTTTGGTGCATTGCTAGTGATATGTAATCGAAGAGAGTTCGTTTTATCTGAACGCGTCTTTTGACTTGAAAAAACAAAATATCAGACTAGTTGACAATATATTCAAACTGATTTCACCATGTTCTCGAAGAAAAGTCCGAGTAAAACGTGGTGAAATCAAGCATAACGAGCCAAACGCTATCCGCTCGAGAAAAAATGTCACTAGGGCGCTATTCTAAACAGTTTTCCTTTCAAAATAATTTTGAAAACTTTGATGCTTAGCGTGCCAATAAAGTGGTAAAACTTGTGCAGAAACGCGACTCTGGGTGGTTCAGAAAAAGAAAACTGTTTTAAGCTCTTTTCGGTGAGCACTTCTCCAATATCTTGCACAACCCGTGTACTTTAAACTAGTACATAAAAAGGAAATGTGTCGTCTCTAATTAATGTAACTTGAACTCGTGAAGTTGGTACAATGCGAAATAGGTTTAGAGTGAGCACTCTCTTCCGTGAATATAAAAAATTTGGCAATTTGACAGAAGTGGAAAACCACTTCTAAAATTGTCAAATTTTTTATCTCGAAGAGATGAGCGTCGCTGGAAACATCCAGAAAATGACTTTTTTTTTAATGTTACCTGTAATGCAGTAAACATTTATGGTTTCAGCGCAGCTACATTAAGGGCTCTCGAAAAAATGGTTCAGTTGAATCTAAGTTTTATCACAGATAGAACTCAGGATCTGAACTTTTCAAAGACTTTCTCTTTAGGAGGTGATAAAGGATAAAATCTTGAACTCAGTGGAGAATGTGCACCTGTATTAATTGCATGTACTACTTCTGTCTTTGCCACCGACATTGTGTCAGTATCAAATAAATGTTTGAACTTTTCTAGCATGTTTCGAAATTCTTCTCAATAATTTACACCGTCCCTACCCCTAGGCGTAGGGCGGTTATCTAAGTTCTTTATTAATTCTTAAATATGTTCTTGTGCACTTAATTTCTTCGGTTTTTCTGAGTTCTTTTTTTGTGCGTTAACGGTTGTCGATACTCCCAAGGTCCAAGCGGGCTTAAGGAAATTAAGGAGGAATTCGATTCGGAATTCAGTCAACAAGTATTTGAAAAAATGAAAAGTTATCAGCAATCAGTTAATCAATCTGCTATTGAATATTATAACGGCATACTCGATATCAGTCGAGAACAGAACAGAACATACTCATGGTAATAGTCAGCAGTTCAAGCGAAACCGCGCACAACAACAGAACAGTCGTGATCGACGCCAGCTACACAATATAATAATGGCAAACCAAGAATTATCAAAATTCAAACTGTCGTGGTTCATATTCGTCCAATCAACAAAATTCAAATCAAAATTATTCAGGATGTTTCTTGTGTAACGCATTAGATTATTATGCACGTGACTGTCCGAAAAAACAGACTTTTTAGTGCAGAATTAAAACGTACCCACTTCAGTATTTTAAAATTTGCTCTCTCAAAATTTCTTGAAGCCTTAAAAGTCAATTTTCCATACTCAGCTGGATGCGTTCTATCCAACCATATATCCAGCGCCAGGACAGATATTCGGTGACCGGCGATGACATTGAAGTTGCATGAAACATACGTAGTCAGCAACGCTGAATCTGATAGCAATTCTCATTTTTGAAAAGAATTCCAGAACATGGGTTGGGAGACACCCTCACATCTAAGCTTAAATCTTTAGGCGATATAAACAATTGTAACTTGCAAATTAAATTTTTATTTTGCTTTATTTTTCTGTTCAACGAAAGAATTAGCTCAAAAACCAATAGAACAACAGTGAGTGGGAATAAAAGGGCATGTTTTTGCAAAAAAAGGATGATAGGTAAAAGTTCGTTCACGATAATTTATTTGAAAATAATAGAATAAAAACACATCCCGTTGTTCATTTAAAGAATAGAGCTTGCATTAATAGATAGAGACTGCATCGAGTAAAAATGATGAATAAAAAAGTTCTGTTGGTTTCTTGCACTCATTCTTTTGCTTAGATACTATAATATTCCTATTTTCAAAATAATGAATCCATTGTAGGTATGCATATTCCAATGTACGTATCAGAGACGAGCACAGGTTAACTTTTTCTGTCCTGTCTACAATTTTTTTCACTCACGGTACGCAACAAAATTTGATAATATATACACCACTAGATAGAAGAAGTCTTCCTCTACAAACCTACATATATCCTATTTCGGAGTCAAAAATTACACTGAAATTTATAGTCGCCTTTAAACTTAATTAATTAATAACTCTGTGAATAGTTATCAGTTCATCGAGAAAACTGAAGGATATATGTAATCAGGTGTCCTCTTCAAACTGACATGGTTTGAGGGTACATATAGGGGCGTGGAACTTGAAATTCAAGTTCTGGCGGCTAATATCTTATGTCACAATTCATGACCAAGTGTTTGAACGCAATGACATTCCACCGAAGCCATCAAATGCTTTTATTTGCCTTATATTCGAAGCTGTACAAGATGTGACATTAATTACATTGATTGTATGTGTATTATATGAGGGTGATTTTATTGCCTACGTACTGATTTGACTTTGAATTAAGACCTAGTGTCGCTTGACTTCTGTCATTTCGCTATACTCTCTATATTCGTTATTTTCTTTGTTTTTCTTTATTTGTACCATAAGAAATACCATAAGAAACTGATAGAATTGGGACTAGAAATTTGGCCAAAAATTTCTATGGTTGTTATATTTTCAACGTTTAGTTCACTGTCTATTATTTTCTTTCTTTCTATTTTTTTAACTTGATGGAGGACGAGCAAAAGCAGATACGAAAGAGAAAATTAGTTTATATATTATATAATTCCTCTCTGCTTGTGTCGTGACTACTAAATCTAACCAGCTAGCTATACATTTCTGTATATATTTCTTGAAAATGAACTTTTAAAGCTCGAAACATTGAACCTCTTTTTTTAAATTTAATTACATGTAGTTTAATAATATCGAAATTACTGCTGTTACATTATTAAAAGATTTGGTTATTCCAAAAGATGTAAGCGGAGAGAGAAGTGAACAGATATATATGTGTACTTTTAGCAGGCTAGACAACAATGAAGTAGTGCCTACATTTCGAACAACAATAGCCTTTAAAATAAAGGATATAGAAGGTGGACCTGAAGTAAGAATCTGGATGAATGTTCTATTCTCCAGGATCTTGAATTAGCATTTTCTGAACACCTTCTAGAAAGATACAAAGCAGAATGGAAGAAACCGTGTTGTTCAACTTCGGTTTATGGCTTAATATTGCTAAAGATTGTTTTATTAGCAACCAACCTATAAGAATTATTATCTTTAAGCAATACCTTGAAGCCGTTCTAATTTTTTGTATGACCAGATTACACATTTAAGTGCCCCATGTTCAGTTAGTCTCCGGCATACATTTATCGTAGTTTTGCCCGCATACGAACTGCTTTGATTATATATATTTATTAATATTATTGACTGATTTTAAATATAGTTTTACGACCATGCAAAACAGTCGGTTTGTTCTTCCAACAAAAAGATGGATTTTTTAATTTACTTCAACATGATCTGGTTTATTCTATTAATTGTGAGGATTGTGTCAGCTCGTATGTGGGTAAAACTACGAGAATGTTTTGCATTTTCTTTTGAGCTTGTAGTATTTTGGGTAAATAAAGACAAAGTGGCACCACAGCTAGAAAACCCATTTTAAGTGCTACTTTTTCTCGCTTATCTTTGTGGAAGCATTGGGTACAACATACTTTATAAGTACAGTCATCAAATAAATGTGTTCACGGTTGTTCTGCAAACACGTGACCATTGTTAAAAATTCATCTGTTACGTCTTTTTTATCATCAGTGTAATATGCTTCGTAATCACGTAATGAACTAAAGAAAGAGAAAGAAAAATAAGCGATCCATCTATTTAGAACACAAGATAAAACAAACGATTTTTTTATTTATGTCAATATAGTGTAAACAAAAGACCAAAGGAACTCAGCTCTTCAGTACCTTTTTTTTTCTTCCTTTTCATTCTTATTTTCATAAGATATCAAGTGCAATTTATTCAAGTACTGTACGGGGTAGTCACATAGATTTACGAAAGAAACATATACACAAGCATTAAACAACTTAAGCCAGCATATTTTACTTATAATTTTTGGTTTTTTAAATACGTAATATTATTCACAAGATCTCTTTTATCGAAAAACAATGATTATGCTCCGAAGAAGCTATATGCTGCTACTTTTGTTCTTGTTGATGTGTAGTATCAATGCACTTTCGTACAATTATTCAAGCTATCAATTAAGTATCAACTGTACAGCTAGTAAAGGTTATCGTGAACCAAGAACAACAGAAGATATTGTCGGAATCTTAAAAACAGCACTAGAATCTAAGTCAACTGTCAAAGTATTATCTACGCATCATCATAGCCACACTGGTATGAAAAAATAAGCTAGTGGGCCCGCAGCAACTAGCTATAAAAAAGTATAAAAATATTTAAGTGTGTTAGCGGACACCGGAACTAGCTACGCTAGATTCGATATTCGTTGCAGCTAGCTGTATAAATGTACACACCATGAAACGGGCACTCCAGCGGCCGCTTGAGCAAGTAACGAATTGGCTCGCACGATTTTCAGCTAGTTGAAGCCAGTTGGAAATCGCATACAGTAACTTGATTTTCCATGAAGAAAGCATTTCTCATAGTTGAATCTAGCGACACTGGTGTGTAAAATTTAATTTTTAACATTTTTGCCTCTTAGTATAAGTTTAAGAAAAGCTTCCTTTAGGGTGAAAATGGGATTCTTTGATGATGTATGAGAGAACATTTCCGAATATTGTGTCAAGAAGAAAAGTGTTGGAAATTAAACTTTACGTACTATTGTTTCTAGGTTCAATTCTGAGAAATGCTTGCGTCACGAGTGTACATATATTCTATTTTATTTGGTTACATTCAACGCATGAAATAATTGTTACAAGTGGAACATATCTATACAATGATAGAACAGTAATACCACTTTTAAGTCAATGGAATTTAACCCCTAATGTTGCACAGGCACAAATTACCGCAGAACTAACTGAAGTTGGATTATATACAGTATTAAAGAATTATGCTGGCCTTTGTACATTGGAAACACAATTAGGTTATTCAAAAGTTATCACTGTACCTGCACTACAAATACCTGCGTACAGTATACCATTCCCGGGACCAAATCCACTATATCTCTATGGACCATTACAAAAAACGGCAATTGGATATTCACGTTTAATGCTAAATTCACAGTGTCAATCATGTCCTTGGAATGTATCTTTAATGGCCTTTAGGGCCATTTGAATCTGGATTTGCTCTAAAAATTCATTAATTAGGCAGTGCAATGAAAGATGTTGCACAAATATTAGATAAACATGGCTTATTAGGTAATGCGTAAGAATGGTAATGCGTATTTTATTAGTGGTGGTGTCTTACAACCAAATGCATTTTCAGGTTTAAATAATCTTAAGAAAAATTATCGAAATAAATACGATCCTGAACGATTATTTGATAATTTATTTTTACAACAATTATTTAATCAAACCACGAGTAATTCCAATAATACTAACAACGGGCGTTGTGCCTTAGATAATAATTGTTTATTTCAAACAAGTCAACAATGCGGTTTGAATCAACAATGTAAAATAACAAATAAAAATTATCGATTATATACTGACAATGCAGCACTTCTTCCAAAATGAGACTATAACACAGTCGTGGTATATTAAAGGAACAATGATTATGGGTAGATGATTTCTAATCATCCTAGCTAACTAGAAACTCTATTTTCATTAGTTACAGCCATTAACCGGTCCCTTTCCATTCGTGTTTTCTTTATTAATAATGATATTACCGTTTCTTCTCTTGCCTCTACTCTCTCATTCATTATTTGAGCAATGCACTGAATAAGTAAAGCTTGAACACACATTATCTTTGATTATCTTGATCCAGAGAGAAAGCCTGAAAGTCATGATGGTCTAAATGAGACATACTTTTGATCATATCCGATCTGGTACTCGTACGATTCTTCGACCTGGATACTGCTGGCAGAAGAATAAGTTGAAAAAAGCAATGACGATCATCATATATAGTAGATGAACAACAACATCGCTGTTTTTGATACGAAAAAAACGAAAAAGAAATTAGTTTTAAATTAGAAAAAAGATGAGCACGACTAGTGTCTTGAATGTGTCGAAAGAGAGCAGATTTGTTTTGCTTAGTAGTGAAATTAGATATATTCTTTTCAAGGAGTGCAGAAGAGATTTTGGATTTCTCCGTTATAGGAGTACACCGTCTTAAGTTTGCGTGATTAGAATAAGGTTTAGCCTTTATTCTTGACCTAATCTTTTTTATCGGTCAACCTTGTGTAGAAACTTCGTCTAAAGACAAGGATCTATGATTGGACGATTCAAAAAATTTCATATCTACAGAACGAAAAGTTCGGGAAGCCTACAACTTTGGATTTGCACGTTTTCGACCATGCTCTACAAGATGAGACCACTTAAAAAAAAATCTGAAATAGTCATTGAGCACGCTTCTGTGAGCAACGGTTGTCTTTCCCGCGCAATGACCCTTAAGGGGAGGGTCCCCCCTAAATATACCTTCAAATTTTGTCCGTTTGTAGAGAACACCTCCAAGGATCTGGGGTTGCAATAACTCGCGGGTTGGATAAGCTTAGTAGAGTTATGAAACTTTGAAAATTACAAAAACTCGATTTTACCAGCTATTTTGCATTTCACACAAAAAGTATTTCTTTCGCAACACGCCTTCTCAATGAAAGATTCCAAAAGCATTCTGTCATGGAAAGTTGTTCATTATACTCGCGTCTATGGGATAAGATATTGGATTTTAGATTGGCGTCATCATTCTGAATTTATAGACCCAACAAGAGGCCTGAACCTGAAACTCATCATATTCAGAAAACTATCCTTTTCAGCAAAACTTTAGTTATAAACTTATACACGATTATTTTTCAATGAAAGCTTGTGTGTAGCGGTGAATACATGTCAAGAATACACTGATTGAGAGATACAAAGGGTTAAGAGCTGTATGATGTAATATATATTGTATATATACATATTATCTGTCCAATTGAGCACTGGCTATGGTCCTATTTTTAATAAATTTTTAATAGAACAAGATGAAGACCTGCGGTTTCCAGTTGTAGCCAGGACCTGATAGCACCTTCCTATGTATAAATCAATTCTACCCATGAGGTCTACTACGGTGTGCCTGATCGATGTTCCAAAGATAAGACTGCCACTTCCTAACTTTTTATACAAGTCTAATACTTGAAAATACGCCTAACATAGAGCGACACCTAGTCTAAATATCTGGCAAAATCCGACAGCTCCCATCTACGATCGTTCGGGCAGGAACGAACTTCTCCTGAGACACCTCAGAATCCAATATTCTTGATACTTACAAATTTAAAAAGCGCATAGAAGCATAGGTTATCGACCACGCTGAATCTTGTGGGAATGTTTGTTTTTCGCAAAAGCTTCAAAAAATAGTAAAAACCTATACTAGGCAGAATAATCTATTTTTCCTTATTTTCATCGAAAACTAAAAAATTCATAACTCAGTCAAGATTGTTTCAAACTGCTTCGATATGTCAATATAATCAAAACTTGTAAAGTGAGAAAAGAGAAAACATGCTTCTTTTTTTAAAAAAACAAGGACGCATGTCGTCTCCCGCACTTCGACTTATATCTTGAAAAGAAATTATTGGCAATTATGCTATTATTTTAAAGTGATTTACTTTTTCAAGATCATCTTTTTGTCATTTGAGCTTTTCTTGTTTTCAGGTAAACAGATTCAAATAGGATTCAGTGTGCGCCAGTTTCTATCACGCTACGTCTGCTGATGCAAAATTGCTTTTTTAATCATTTATTAAAACTAGTTATAAAACTGAATATTTTAGAAAACAAAAATTTATAAAAACTAATAATTTATTTAAGCGACAAAAGAACTAAAATTGATCGACTGTGTTTTTCTATAACAGAAAATAGACAATCATCACATAATAAAAATGAAACAAATTTAAGAACGAAGGTCACAAAAATAGCACAAGAAATGGAAAAAAATATGCCTTTTAATCTTTTCGTTTCTCGAATGTCATCGTTCCAACCACTTGAATGAAATAGGAAAAAAACATTCATATATAATTACGAAAACAACAGACGGCTTACTATTACGATCGAGGTACGCTGTTACTAATTGTTCTTATCAAGCACAAATAAGAGATTTACTTGGTAGATGTTAACATCCCATCACACTTGACATACACACACGATTTCCACCCTGTCAACCATTTTGACTATTTCGACAGTTTTGACTACCTTGACTCTTTTGACTACTTAGACTATTTTGCTCAGTTTCACTATTTTGAATATTTTGACTACTATGACTGTTTTAACCATTTCGACACTTTGGCCACTTTAACAACCTAGACTATTTCGACTATTTTAAATACTTGGACTATTCTGACTACCTTGATCACTTTGACTAATTAGACCATTTTGACTATTTTGACTATTCTGACCACTTTGACAACATTCACTGTTTTGACTATTTTGACTGCTTTGGCTACTCTGACTATTTTCAGTACTTTGACCATTTTGACTGGTTTGACTATTTTGACTACGCGGATTATTCGGACTAGTTTGACTACTTTTGTTTACTATTTTTTTGACTATCTTTACTATTTTGACACTTTTGACTACTCTAGCCATTTTGACTGTTTTCACTATTTTGACTATTTCGACTCTTTTGACTATTTCGACTCTTTTGACTATTTCGACTGTTTTGACTATACTCACTGCTCTGACTACTATGAGTACTTTCAGTACTTTAACTATTTTGACTGCGTCGACTACTTTGACTGCTTTGACTACTCCGACTATTGTCAGTACTTTGACTATTCTGACTGCTTTGACTACTATGAGTATTTTCAGTACTTTAACTATCTTGACTCTTTTGACTGCTTTCACCACTCGGACTATTTTCAGTACTTTGACTATTCTGACTATTTTGACTGTTTTGACTGTTCTGGCTATTTTGGCTGCTTTGACTACTATGACTATTTTCAGCACTCTGACTATTCTGACATTTTTTACTATTTTGACTGCTCTAACTACAACGGTTAATTTCAGTACTTTGACTATTTTCACTGCTTTGACTCTTTTGACTATTTTGACTGCTTTGACTACTATGACTATTTTCAGCACTTTGGCCATTTTGACTCTTTTTTGAGTACTTTGACTATTTTGACTGCTATAACTACAACGGCTAACTTCAGTACTTTGACTATTCTGACCAGCTTGACTGTTTTGACTGCTTTGACTACTATGACTAATTTCAGTACTTTGGCCATTTCGACTGCTTTGACTATTTTAACTCATTTGAGTACTTTGACTATTCTGACTGTTTTGACTATTTTGACTGTTTTGACTGCTTTGACTACTATGACTGTTTTCAGTACTTTGGCCATTTTGACTCTTTTGACTGTTTTGACTATTTTGACGCTTTTGAGTACTTTGACTACTTTGACTGCTTTGACTACTTTCAGTACTTTGACTATTCTGACTCTTTTGACTGCTTAGTACTGAAATTTGAGTATTAACTGAACAAGAACCTAATATGTACGATAATGCGAATATTAAGGAGGAAAAGCACCAAGTCACTTTACTGCACTCTAGCTCTAATTCAGCTCCATTTTATTATTACTTCGGTTCATTTCACTGCCACTTCGCTATCGCTACGCTTTACTTCATCTACGCTTCACTTTACATCACCACTTCAGATCACTCAATTAACCGATATGAAGTGACGACGATATGGTCTTTTCTCCTTCTCGATGAATATACGTTGGTGAAATCTCTCTTGAAGCTGAAAAAAATCTAATACCAGCATTTCAGTAGTGCTTCTATGGTTACGAAAAGAGATTAAAAAAGTTGAAAAACATTGAAAAAGACCTTATAACATCTCTACCTAATAGAATAACGTTTTTTCTTGACGAACGTGCATATGGTGGTAATTCTAGTATGATAGCATTAATTGGCCACGCTTGTCTATGACGTGACTTATATAATGGTATACCATCACCATGTAATAATAGTGAAATAAAGAAATTTTCATTTTTCATAAGTAGTTTTTGATACTGAATGGATGATGTTATGTCTGTTAAATTATTTTGCTTTAAACGTGCTGTCTTTTGATAATTTAATAATAGGTTGTAATTAGACTTTACTAATGTTTCCAATACATATTTTAAATTCATTAAAGATAAGCCAATTGTTTGATCTATATTTAATTTTTCATTTAAAAATTGGCAGTTGTTATTTACACACTGTCCACTATTTAATTCATGTAAACAATTACTGCAAAATTTATATGTTTGATGATTTGATGTCAAATCTAATGAATTACATAATTTTGAAGTTGTTGGTGAATTATTCGGTATTGGTAAAAAATCATTTACTAATTTCAATAGTTCATCTCTTTGACTTTTGGCCATTCTTAATTTTCTCATAAATGCCAACGTTTTTTCACTATATTCTTTAACTGTTCGATTAGTATATGCATGCAATGGTCTGTCATCAACCGTCCTTAAATACATTGTATTTTTTGAGAAAGAAGACCTTTTTCATCTACGGTGAAATTCCTATTCCGGAGTTTATATTCTAATTTATATTATATAATATAAATTAGAATATAAACTCCGGAATAGGAATTTCACCGTAGATGAAAAAGG
>CAJNOQ010007348.1:0-12416 GCA_905250885.1 Didymodactylos carnosus
AACCATATAACACGCAGCTCGTAAAATTTTATAATGTGCCATTCGATGCATCTTTATCTGCTCTTTCCAATGGTGAAAACCGCAGCTCTCTATCTTGTTTCTATCAAAAGTTATTCAAAAAATACTCATTCAGTTTTTTTGAAATGAGCGTCAGTATAACCGTGAGACATGCGAAAAAACAGCTCTTAGAGGAATTTCGTTATTATAACTTTAGTTGAAATATGATCAAATAGCATAGAAAAATAGAACATTTTTTTCTCTATCAGACTATATAGAGAGAAATTTCTTAAAGCTTATGTATTATACGGTATTAAAGTGTCAAAATCACTACTCTTGATATGCCCTAAGTATAATGATCGACAGATATTTTTAAATCTAAATTTTGTTTCAACAATATCGAAGTGAGAAAGAAGATCACAGCTAAGTACGTTTGACTCTTCAGATCAACTGAACTTATTTATTTCTGTTTAGTAGAAATAATGAAAAATGATGTTTTAGTATCAACTATTTGTATTAAAATATTATAAAAATGCACCATGGAAATGACTTAAGAGAAGACACGGCAGAATATCTAAACATAGTTTGTTCCAAGTCACGTCAGAGGAATCCAAAAACTGTTGACTTGTTCATCTCTGAAGAAGATATCGCCGATAAAGAAACGAACCTATTAAAGTTCAAACAAACCGGGTCGTTGCTTACGTTTTTTCATAAACGGTGAACAAACAAATCTCAAAGATAAAATAAAAGATCACACTTTCTCGATTGTACGGCTTTCGTTAATATCAAAACTAGGAGAGTTTTATTAACGAGGGAAGGTTCCCAAGTGTTACTCTCACTTTTCAATGGGCCATATCCTCATTTGTTGAGTTCGACGAGCTGATTACAATGGCATAAAGCATTTTTCTCCATGACCGAAGTCCTAGTTTTCTGGAAAATCAGTTTTTCAGAAACTCTAAAAAGTATCCAAAATCTTTCTTAACAAGCCATAATTGTAGCGCGCACATTTCCGATTAAACTGAAACGTCTCCCAGCTCTACAAGACCTTTTTTTGCAAAATTTACAAGAAAAGCCCTAAATTAATTTCTTCTTATTTCTGTAGCTTTGAGCTAACACTGAATATTTGAGACTTTTCTTTTATATTCTATAACTTTGCAAAGAAAGGTCTTGTAGAGGTGGGAGATATCTCCAAAAATGTGTGCGCTATAATTATGTCTTGTTAAGAAAGGTTTAGTTACATCTTAGGATTTCTGGAAACTGGTTTTCCAGAAAATCGAGTCTTCAAGAGCCATGGAGAAAAATGTTTTGTGCCATCGTAATCAGCTCGCCAAGCTCTACAAACGAGGATGTCTCATTGACAAGTGAGAGTCACAGTTGGGGACCTTCTCTCGTAAATAAACAAATTAGAAAAAAAACTAATAACTACTGTTATTTTTAGTTATTGTCGAAGTTATTCTTGAGTTATATTTTGGTTACTTTTACAACTAACTCTTATCAGTCACACAAAACTCGATAGTTACTGTTACCATTAGTAAATTTTATTTTCATAACGTTTATTTCATTACTTATTGACTCAAAGTCTGTCTAATGGTGACGGTAACATCCCGACTCCAAACGGGTAACAAGATCGTAAACTCTTGATAATAGAAATGTTGCTTCTTCTACTTTAAAATTCTTTATAAATCATGCCCGATTATTGCGTCTATAAGAAGAAAATGATTTGAATTTGAGTTTATCTGCACGAAGAAATGTTGTTTTACAAACTGGCATAGTAACGATCAGTCTAAGTTTTCAAAGCTTGGATTTTACTGTAACTAAAAATGATTGTAAAATATTTGGACAGGTAAAACTACTTGCGACAGAATAAATGGTTTCAAAGAAAAAAATAAATAACGAGCAGAATGAATGGATAGGCCGTGAAGAATAGTACTCTCCCTATTTCTTGAATAGCTCTTTTATCCTTCACGATTCAAGCTTTTTTACGATAATTAAAAAAGTTTTCATTCAATTCTTCACAATGATATGTTAAATATTCCACTACATTCAAGGACGATAGAAGGTGAGAGAAATGATACACTGCCTAGCTTCAATAAGTAAAAATTTCTAATAGAAACTTGGAACTTTCTAATTTTTTAAAATATTATTTTTATCAACACGTGAAACTGAAAATACAATATTTTCTTCGAACGTTTTCAAGCGTCCTCTCTCTCTCTACTGATATATAATAGTCACTTTTTCATCTATTTGTCTGATGTACTAAATTGTACTAAATTCATAAGCGTTAGATTAGAGCTCGTTCTCCAAATATTTGATTTCGCCCAAATTTTAAATGAAAATTTATCCAAATAAAAAGAAATAATGGTTGAGAACGAAGATTTTTGACAAAAAAATATTTCTATTCATCAAAAAAAACATTCTATTCAATTTAATCAATTGTGATTAAAAAAATGTAAAAATATAGTCATAGAACTGTTTTAAGCGTTACAAAATGGCTATTGTCAATTTTTTTATATTTTTGTAGAAATAGAAAAATAAAACTGAAAAAATAACTTCTCGATTTCTATGTATTGAAACTACGTAGTATCAGCTTCTTCACCTTTTATCGTCCTTGAACGTAGCGATATGTTTAACATATCTTCATAAAGAACTGAATGAAGACTTTTTTAACTGTTGAAAAAAGTCTAGATAGTGAAAGATAAAAAGAATTATTTGAGAAATGCGAAGAGACTCATTCTTTATGGCTTATCTATTAGTAGAGTGTAGCCATACAATGGTTATTTTATCGGGGCTCTCGGAAGCCACAGTTTCAGAAATCGGAGAAACTTTCTAAACATTTTTTGAGTCAACAATTTTGTGCACAAATGTTTACTCTACAAAGTAAACCATTGCACACTTTCTCACGCTGGTTCATTGATGAGATAACTTACAAAGTTTTTACCTGAAAAACTGAGCGGTTCATAACCGGTCCTATTTTAGAGAAAAAAATTCATATCTGATCGACGAATCATCGTGAGAAAGTTTGCAATGTCTTACTTTGTAGAATAAACATTTGTGCACAAAATTGTCGACTCAAAAATATTTAGAAAAGTTTCTCTGATTTTTAAAACTAGTGCCTTCAAGAACCCTGATAAAATAACCGTTGCATGTCTACTACAGTGTTGAAAACGTTCTCAAAAAAAGAATATATTTCTCTAATAAAACTCGAGAAAAGCTACTTTTTTTTACTGTTAATGTTCATTTAACCCGTCGAACATCCAAGAAAATACATACCATAACGATAGGATTGTGATTCTCCACTCATTCCCACATATTTATCTCGATTTATTTTAGCTTTTCTTCGTTCATCTCGTAGACGATCATCATCTTGAACAAATTCGATAATTTCTTTTACTTTATGACGAACTAGAAGAGAATAGTTTATAGAGTTATTAGTTCTGATATAATTAGAGAGAGAGTCACTTACTATTAATTCCTTGATCTTTGCCTTGTTCATCCGAATATGAAAATGATTCTAATGATTTTAAATCGTACAAATGTTCACGAGCCGATGTCACCACTTTCTCATTGCCATTTTTTAATAAATATAACAATACGAGTAATGACTATAAGAGAACAAAATGAAAAACTAAAGAGTTCATTCAAAAATAAAGTAAAGTTTAGTAATACGAGCTGTGCATCTAGTCAAGAATACTGTCAGATCGATGAAAAAAATTCACAACATTTCAGTAGTTATCGACTGAAATTGTTTGTCTTAAATCTGAAAACAGAAATCGCAGTCTCTCTAGTATGATGGAGTAATAAACGGTGGCCTATCGATTCGTCCTGATTGATTACGAAAGCCCTGTAAAAAGCAGGGTTTTCGTAACGCGGTAAAAATGCATAAATGATCAATAACAGGGCTTTCATAACGATGTGTATAGTAAAAGACTATTGAATAGGACAAAATCAGATCAACCTGTTGATCGTTAGTAACAATAAAAGAACGAGGTATTCGTAACGAAGTGGCTGATAAAAGTAGGAGAGAGTCACTCAGTTACCACTATCTACAGTAGACTCTAAGATCTGTACACTTGTCCTCATTCACTCTTACTTTTTTTTCCATCTTGTTTCACATTCACTCATTTAACTAACTATACCTATCGTTGCGAAAACCCTGTGAAATCCGCTTGCGAAGGTCCTGTTAGATCGATTATCTGACTGAGAGGGATGATATTACATAAATATTAGAGTTACGGAAGCCCCGTAAAACACGATGCGAAAGCCCTGCAAAACAGAAAAAGCAGGACTTTTGTAATACGAAGGCCCTGTAAATTTTCTAAGACGAATCGATATGCTCTCAAATAAACGAATTTGTGAATCAAACAGCTCATAGTATGTATAAATAGAATGCTACGTAATTGACTGAATAAAATTATCGTGCTCGATGACAGATAGTGAGAGTATTGACAGGATGATTATGAATTTTTGTTCTCTCTCATTTTTTTGTGTGCAGGTGGACGAAAGCCATTTGCAAGTAAAAACGTGTGTATCCACCCCAAAAATATATTCCTATAGCGAAACAATGAACTGACTTCTTATCTTGGCGTGAAATATAGGGACTATTGAAAGATACGAAATACAAGACTAGAACTGGCTTGATTTTCTTGTTGAGGAGAGGGCGTATTTTTTTCTCTCCTACAGGATTTTTCGATACTAAATCGGTAGTACAATTGCCAAACAAATATATTGAACTTCACTTGATTTTTTCTATCCGAAGAAAATATTTTCGATTGATAAATGTTCACGAAAATACGGTAGGATGTGTTACACTCTATAAGTTTAGTCTAGTCACTTCTCAATATTCGTCCTATTCAAAATCAATTTCAGTTGGAAGTGCCATATTTCAAAACTCCAAGAACCGCTTATAGTTAGAGAATAGAATCAGTTATCGGGTATAAAGGGTGTCCCACAAGTTCTGAAACGATGAATTTACAAATTGTTCTAGAAAAAAAACATTCCCTACTATACTAAACGATAGACAATTTAATTCTCTACAAGATTGTATATTCATTTTTGATGTATGACACAGTAAGTCTAACAGGAAAAGCTCCAAACTTCTTAACTGCACCTTCAAAAAGTCGATTTGTTGCGCAAAAACTCGCTAAAAATCACTATTATTCAATAAAACAACGTATACCGAAAAATTCAGCAAGAAATTTCCTACAGTATGATGTTTTGTTTTTAATGACAAACAATGAGATTTTTAGATAAAATCAGAGCGAAAAAGAGTCTTTAAAGGGTCATCTTAGCGACAACGAGTATTCCCTAGTTTTTCAGGTAACAAAAAATAGCAGATTTATTTGTAAGTTACACAATTTAATAGAGCGCGAAATTCTATATTTTTTGGTCTATAAACTAATGGTTTGAATTTTGGATTTTATACTTAGGGCATACCAAAAGTACGGGCAGTGACACTTTAATACTGTATAGTAGGCTTAAAGTAACTTTCGTCTATATAACCTGATAGAGAAAAAAAAGCTCTGTCTTTCTATGCTATTTGATCGTACTTCAACTAATATCATAATATTAAATTATCTTTAAAACCTATTTCGGCTGATTATGTGACGGTTGTTGTATTCATACTAATTTTGAGAAAATAGGAATGAGTATTTTTTTGAATAACTTTTGATAGAAGCAAGATAGAGAGCTACGATTTCCACCGTTGGAAAGAGGAGATGAAGACGCATCGAATGATATATTATAGGTTTTCTTGATCTGTTTCTTGTAAGGTTTTCAATTGGCCTTTTTAAGAATAAACATATTTGATAAGTTGTTTACAGTGAATTTTCAATTATCAAGTGTAAAATTCAACCCACTAATCGAAGATCTACAAAGTGCGGAAGGCTGAGATGAATAATATGCATTTTAGTTGAGCTTCTAATAGAATTTTCTAGCAAAATCTGTGAAAAAGCTCGCTTTTGTGCTTTTTCCATAAAAAAAAACATTTTTCTGACATTTAGAAAATTGAACAAAAATACTTCAGAAATCAATATTAGAAAAGCCTATAATATATGATTCGACGCATCTTTATTTCCTCTTTCCAACGGTGAGCACCGCAGCTTTCTATCTTGTTTCTATCAAAAGTTATTCAAAAAATACTCGCTAGCATTCATGGAACCGGGGCAGACTTGCGAACAAAACGGATCTTATCAAAATTTTATTATTATTATATTAGCTGAAGTATGATCAAATAACATAGAAAAATAGAGCATTGTTTTCTCTATCAGATTGCATAGAAAGAAAATTTCTTGAAGCTTAATATACAGTATTAAAGTGTCAATGCCCATACTTTTGATATGCCCTAAGTACTAGAATAGTCAAAACTTTTTTTTAGTGCTAGAAACGTCGATGGCCTTGGAAGTTTATGTATTAAAGCCACTAGCAATTGAAATAAATTTCTTTCAAATAAACGCTTTTCTAAAGCATGAAATTCTTCACCATTAGACTGTAATAAAATTATTTCAAATTTTTTTGTACTCATTATAAGCAATTAAAAAACAAGAGAGCAATTTACACTTTAAAATTGCGTAGTACAGTTAAAAAATTCGGAGCTTTTTTTGTTAGACTTACTGTGTCATACATCAAAGATGAATCTTAAAAATGAATATACAATCTTGTAGAAAATTTAATTGTCTATCGTTTAGTATAGTAGGGAATGTTTTTTTCTAGAACAATTTGTAAATTCATCATTCTAGAAATCGTTTCAGAACTGTCGGACACCCTTTAGTTCTATCATCTTTCTCTCTCATAGCTTTCAAACTCACACTCATGAAACATCTTACTTAGGCTATAAAGATTACTTTTGCTATATTATTTCCACTTTTTCTCTCTCTTTTGTTGTTTACTTTATTTTTTCTTCTTTGTTTGTGAAAAATCGATATCCTCTTTTTTCTTCTTCTGTGTCTTCAAGTGAACGAATGATGTTTACAAATTTTTCTAAACTTTTTTCATTATCTCGTCAACGATAGCTTGACTAAATAAACATTTGTCTCTCTGACCAAAAAAATTCTTAAGTATGTTTTTCAGTTGTTAAAAAGACCGGTGTTAAACGATGTTTACCTTATATGTTCTTCTCCAGAATTTTTTTTCTGGTTGGAACATTCTCTTCCATAACATTCCCATCACTTCAGTATAATGTTCATACGAATACGATAATTGAGATATTTCTTGCAATAATTTACCTATTTCAAACAATGAACAAAACAAGCATGTTAAAAATAATGAAAGTATGTAACAAACGAGTGGATGTCAACAGATTGTGATTTAGTGCTTTTGAACTAACGCTTATAGACAGAAAGCGATCGAATACGATTCATTTCGTCCAGAAAATAAAAGTAACACACCGGTTTCACTCAAGGTATAATACCCTAGTGGGACGCGAAATTTTAAGGAACAAATTTTGCAAATATCAATTCTTAGCACGATAAAGCATTCGTTTCGTCAATAGCCGTAAGTTGAAGAGTCAAGAAACTCATCATTATTTGTTAGAATAGCCATCGTTTTATTATACCTGGTGGACCCCACGATTCATCGTTTGTTGCTTCGACAATTTTTGCTTCCGATTCGGTGTAATTCATAACAATGTTGGTCACTTTATCAACGAGTTCTCTTACTTTATATGGCATTGTGGGTAGATAGCTCCCCAGATTTAGTTTATTTAACGAATCCATTTTGTCTCACGTTCACGCACAAAGACGAAGATTAATAAATAAATTAAATTAACTTATAGAAAGAGATAGATTCATAATCAGGATGAGATTAGAGAAGATGGTATCCGATAAAACAACGACGATTCACCGTACTCACACAGAAAGTCAATAGGAGAGTAAAAGGACCTGTCAATGCAAGGACGAACAGCGGCCATTTTGCCTTTAAAGTATAGAAGACTTTCGCCAAATAGTTTTGAATGTGTATCTGTGCTAGTTTACTTCCCAGAAGAGACGGAAGCTACTATTAGATAGAAAAACAGTATATACCATTCTCATTTAGTAGAATCGAAGTGGCGCCACAGCCTATACGACGAAAATTTCTCATTTTCTCAAAGTATAGTGGTTTTGAGCTAGAAAATGATATTTACGATTGTCTAAGCATTGCTGGCTGATCAACTTTCGCAGTTCTACACGTATCATATTAATTTAAAAACAACCATTTGATAAGAGAGGAGTTAATGCTTGAATAAACCTCGTGCGACACCATTTATGCGCCAAATTTATTGGTTGCTCTTTAATACAATCAAAAAATATCACAGTTGATCGCTCAGCAAGGTTATCGGCAGTGTTTCTAACATTACGCGTACGCCTTTTTTCCAAAGCGTACGGTACGCGAACTAAATTGAAAATATGCTTTGTATCAACCAATAGGAAAAGACAGAACGATATAAACTACGAATTACCACGCTTATCTAAGCGCTGCTCAAAATTCTCATTAGAAACCCTGGTTATCGGAAGTTTATCGTGGAAGCTAGACGCAAAAAAAGTTGAACGCAAATCTGAAATTTCTATCAACCATCGCAGAGCTCAAAATCTCTTTAAAAATGATGGATACCTTAATTAAATAAGAAAATAAAAGAAAGTCCTTGTGATTTTTTATTCGGACCCTAGTGGAAATTCTTGAATCAAGAAGCTGCAAGAAAGTGGAACATTTCTCGCCTTCTTCCCTCAAGATCTTGGGCCAAGAAAATACTTCTTGCATTTCTTAATGCAAGATCTTGAGACAGGAAAGCAAAAACTACCAGTCCTGTCCTTCTTGCCTGCAATAAGATTATTTTTTGTGTTTCTTGACACAAGAAATGGATTCTTTCAAGAAAGCAATAAATATTTTACCCGTTCTTCGATTTCTTTTATCCTATGGTCATTTTAATTTCGGTTAAGAACATTTCGGCGATTTTAATATTTTGTGATGTCACTGAGAAGAAGTATTCCCAAGCGCATACTTATAATTTCTTAGTATACACAAAATTTTAAGCCCTATCCGAATTCAAATGTTTTGCACTTCGGAAACATGCACAATCCGAAATATACGAGTTTTTAGAAAATTTTAATTAGGACAAAAGCCCACTTTTTGACTTAAGAACCATTATCTGAGAGAAGCGAACAGTTACTCATAGGTACTGATTATTTAGATCATAGTTTTAAATGACTAAATGAATAATGAAATTGTAGGTCTATGTGTAACTAGACAATGGTAGCGTAAACAAATAGCGTCACTTAAAACTGTTTCGTTCTCGAGATGTCGATCGAGAAATTGATCATTCTCATTACGTTTAGAATTAAGTTTTTTTCACCTATGCAGACCAGCTTTAAAAGCTATCTTTTAATATGAATTTAGACTACAAAACACGGACTATCTTTTTCGCCCCTTTACAGATTTTAAAACCGCCCCGCCGAAATAGAATTCTTGATTTAAACGTGAGACACAATAACCCGATTTTGTCTGTGCGCGAAAATGTTTGTGGCTCAAGTTTTATATCACAATGTAGGCCACACTCGGATATATTTAGACAGAAGATTTTGGTTTCTGGCCTATTCTTTTTCCTAGAATGTTTTTCAGAAATTGTTTTTTCAGAAAATCCAAAACCGTGAAGATCTCCTTCGAACACTTTTTCGCCCTCTCCAGGTTGTAGCGCATAAAATTCTGATAAAAATGAGACGTCTTCCATCTTTCTACGTGGTTTTTTGAACGAGATGCGAATTTCACAAAATTCTCATAGGAACCTGTTTACCTGTAAATTCCAAAACGAGGGTGATTTTTAAAGAAATTCCTAACCGTTTCTGTTTCATCGTAAAAACTTGGTTCGTGCGTAGATCGATAGAGAAATGTATGGACAATATTTATTGAGAGAAAAAAGGATAAAAGTTTGTTTTTTCTTCCTGTTATTGACTAATTAACTCGAATCATCATTAATTTATACTACACTACTCTCTTAAAGTTCTGTTTCTAAAATAAAGACTCAATGAATAAATTTAAGCGATACCTCATCTGATAGAGAATTTCACGGACTATACAACAAGCTATCTGAAAATCTGTTTGCACCCCGTCATGAAGTTCAAAGTAGAATTCATTTTCAGAGAAAGAGGCAATTTGAGGAATATTCCACAAATTGTCTCTTTCCCTAAAAATGAAATTTCTCTATCGATCTAGGCAAGAACCAACTTTTAGCTAAAATTTCAGGGATATCGTATTTTTCTGTCCGCTAAACGTGATTATAAAATCGAAAAAATTAAAAACTGAAGTTTTTGTCCTGAAGGTTTTTAGAAATCCTTTCGGAAGACCACAGGGTTTTATAAATTTTTTCTTGTTGATTTCTTATAAACAGAATATGAAACAGCCCAGATACTATAATGGAAGAAAGGAAGGAGGACACCGTTTTTCAACAAGAAAGTTTCACTTTCCTAATAGATATTTATACCATCTTGCAAGAATTTCCGTTTTTCCAACATGCACGTGCTAGTCCATCAGGTATATTCTTGATTGACTAAATAGAAATTACGAAAAGAGAACAATGACTTTTTGGATTTTTCTTGTCATTTTTTTGAAAACTCATCATCCGACATGTTTGACTTTCTAACCGTACAAAATGCACACGAGTAGAACTGAGAATTACTGAAACCAGTGCAATTAGAATCTAATCTCAGTGAGATTATAGTCCAACATGCGATAGTGCAAATACATCAGTCAAAGTCGTCTGTAATGGCTCCGACGGCAAAAATAAAGTGAGAGTCATTCAGTCTGATTCCGTCAAATCAGTGCATGGTATTCGTTTCGACGCACAAGAAAAATTCATGCTAATGTCCGAAAAAACACAGAAAGAGAATCAGAGCATGTCTTGTCACCAGCTCTTCGATATTGCTAGTTTCTTCTCATGCAGTCTATCAATCATTTCTTCAATAGTTTTAGTGTACTGATGCTTCGATTTCTTCGCAATTTCATAGGCTATAGTCACATTTTCTAGTGCTTTCGAGTAGTTCTCTTGATACTCATACACTCGTCCAATGTTCTCATATGTCACTGCCAGTAAAGGATGAGCTGGTGGTAACGAACTCAGTTGTATCTCCAGTGCCATGTGAAGATATTTCAGCGCTTGTGGATACTCATTTCTGTGATAATGCACACCACCAATGTTGTTATATGTAGTCGCCAATGATGGGTGATTCGCAGGGAGAACTGCTTGCTGAATATTCAAGCATTTTCGATAGTATTCTAGAGCCTTGTCAAACTCCATCTTCTCATCATACACAATTCCAATATTGTTGTACATTGTCGCAAGATCTGGATGATCTGACGAAAGATGGATGACCTCTCGTATTTTCAGTGCTTTTTCCATGTTCATCAGTGCCTGATCCAAATCACCCTCTGCTCTGTAAGCAATGCCAATGTTATTATGTGTTGCGACTAGTGATGATAAGTCTGCAGACATGGATTTCAGTTGAATCTCTAGAGACTTGTTGTAATACACTAATGCCTGATCATTGTTGCCTCTTTGTCGACAGCGCAACCCAAGATTGTTATAAACAGCTGCAGCATCATGATCATTTTCACAACTAGTCTCAGGCATCATCAGATAAAGCTCTTCTTTCTTATATTCACCCATCTTCTATGCTAAAAATTCAGAACAAAGTCAAGATAAGTACTCTTTTATAGGTAGATTCTAATGCTGATTGTGAATCTTTCGGAGCAAAAGTAGACGCATATTTTCGGAGAAAATCAACATCAAAGTTGAGGGTTTTGGGGAACATTAATTCTTCCAGGTCTTATAACTCAAAAACTACAATAGCTAAAATATTTTGTTCAGTTACCATGGACTCAGTATGAAATAAACTTCATTTTGACTAAGTTTATGTTGTATCAGTTTTTGAGTCTGTGCAGCAATTATAAAGGACGAGCACGGAAGGGAGGTCCACTCTCTTTTTCAAGTAACAGTGGTTTCGTGTCAGGGAAAAATGCACCAGTATTCAGCTTCAGATGAAATCAGATACATTCTTTTTTATCCCGGTAATTCCTCAACAATACCATGCCAACCTGCATCCTCAAGACAGCACCCACATGATAAGTAAAACGGATTGTTTTCAACTTTCTTGCACTCATACGCTCTTGAAATTCTCTACAAACTGACGACGGAACCTCTCGAGGTGATTAAAAGCTTTTCGACTCAAACTATTTTCATCATGTAGGGAATAGTCAGTAGTGAAAAACCCCAAGTTGGTTTGGGCCCATGCGCCTTTCTGACGGAGATATGAGTTAATTAATGAAAATACCATTAATAATAATTAATTAATAGCTCACGACCATGATCAGCTAGGAGTCGGAAATTTACACCACAGTTGAAGATAGATGTTGTCTACTCACTGCGACACTTTTAGGCTTATAAACCAAAGCTTTTG
>CAJNOQ010007349.1:0-12416 GCA_905250885.1 Didymodactylos carnosus
GAAGATGGATTTTGGGAAATATCATGAAAACGTACTGTGCATCTAGAATTTGAATGAAACTGCATGGATATAAATATCGGCGGCTTCATCGATAAGTCAGCCAATTATCTCGTAATTCAACGATAAGTCAGCAGTCATCAGAAAGTTTCTCACTTAAGATCTTGCAACATCTTGAGTGGACTCATATTCCAGACCTTGAGTGGAAGATTCAAACTACTATATTCTTGTTCATCTTTGAAAACAGATTTAGAAAATGATCTGAAAGTCGTTTTAGATCCAAACGCCTATCTGCCACAGACCTCGGAAGTAATACGACGAAAAACACACTGCCCGATTTTGCAAAATTTCACACGTTTTCTAGAGTCGCTAGGGCCAATATTTTAACATGGCTCGATTCCTTAGATGTCAGGCTACAAAAGCGAACGTGGCAATTTTGGAAATTTCTTTTGGTTGATGAGAAAAATCATTTTTTCTGAATCAAAGGCGAAGAAGTCGGAATTTTGCCCATAATGCCAATTTTCTCGATCAGAGCACAACTTTTGATCAATAAAAATATCATATTAGGGATTAAAAACTGAGTCGACCGGTGTGTATTTCGAAATGTTTAGTTTTTGATGAAACTCGGTAATTTTCTACATGAATATTCGAGGTTAAAATAGTCGGATAGGATAGAAATAAATGAGTCGACCTAGTTTCTGACGCTATCCCGAATATGATATTTGTATTGCTCAAAGGTTAAGTTATGATGTAGAAAATTGAGAACTACCGGCAGAGTTTCGACTTTTCGCCCGTGATCTAGAAAAAATGAATTTTCTAAAAAAAGGACAACATCTTAGCTTATTAAAATTGATACCATTGAATAGAGCATAAAAGACTGCATATAGTCTTCTGATCGCAAAAATTGGGCGTTACGGCCGAATTCTGACTTTGCGCGTTCGAGTCAAAAAATGATTTTTCTCAGGAACCAAAATTAATTTCAAAAATCGACACGTTCAGTTTTCTAGCTTGCCGTGTAGGGATCGAGCCATGTAAAAGTATTGGCATCTCTAGAAAAACGTGTTTTGGCTGCCCGAGTATTTTCGACTGGAAGGACTTCGCGAAAAAATTTAGGGAGCCCATATTCTTGATCGTCGTGTAAAGGGCTATCCGATGGTGTAATAAAAATTTAAAAATAGGAAGAACCTCTGATTGATTCTATAAGGTCGTATGGCTATGGCTGTCATAATTGAAAACAAAATGTAAAGAAAATTTCTCACAAGATCTTGTAACGTCTTGAGTGGATTCATGTTCCAGACTTGGAGTGGAAGATTCAAGAATCCAAGATCTTGGGTAGGCAAAGTTTTTTTCGTATGCTGATTTGACTGTTTATGGAGAATTAAGTTCTCGATTAGTAGCTAATCTGTTCGGAACTTCTTAATTACGTTAAAAGAGGAACTCGGCCGAGAAAAACACTATTTACTAGTTAACACGAGAGCGAAGCGCCTTTTCTAAGAGGTCTGTATTCAACACAGAATCTAATTCTAAATTCTTACTTGTCACTTCACCATATGAAAAACGTTTTGTTGCTTTAGCACAACAATCTACGTTTTACGTTTTCTTAACCCGCCCATAAGCGTTTTCAGTTCTAAAATTTCATGAAGATCACACTGGCGGAAAGACCACCCATTTTCTTCTTGAGACTCACTTGCGTCATCGACATGCGGTATATGGCAGCTTACGGACCCGCAAGTATGCAGTTTCGAGGATCTGGAGTGCGGGTGTTCCAGGACATTTTTGCGCTAACAGCGACTTTTCCCGATGTTAAGCTAGTAACGATCAACAGTGTACGTTAACAAACTTTTTCTCATTGTAGAGGCACTTTGTAGTGTAAAATTCTCATTTTTTCATTTTCTTAAGGCAAGGAAGCATGAAACAAGGAACAGAACGCAAAGAACTCAACAGTAAAATTTTAATCTAGTGATGGTCCAAAAGCACGTGGTACAAACGAAAGCGAAAGAAGTACGCAATATATATGAAATTCAAGATAGTCATCATGCGGCAAAATGTCGTTTTTCTTTAATTTTACTTTCGTTTACCTTATCATGTAATATCGTAAAGGAAAGACAACACGAAAGTCGTAAGCCTTTCGTTATACTGATCATTCTTGTTGTGTTTCATTTAACTGAAAACGCTTTCGATCTGTCATTGTTTTTATTATTAGGTTGAATGGAAAAATTGCCGAACGAAATTTTATTGTGTCTCTTTGAAAACTACACACGAGCTTACGATCTTTTCGACTGTTATTGTAATTTGAACACTCGAATCAATGATTTAATCAAACATGCTCGATTACAGATTGATCTGTCAATATCGTCCACTTCAATCCATGAGATAAATTTGTTAATTTCAACTATATCTCATTCACCTGAACAATTGCATTCATTGCAACTATCCGATAGGTATTTTTATTCGCAAACGACAATATTTTTCAAAGCAATTGATTTAGAGAACTGTTTAAACATACGTACATTGATATTATTAAAACCAAAACTGACGAGCCTTCTAGATAAAATATTGTTAAAATTGGAAAATTTACCACACTTAGAAACATTCTCAATTGATATAAGTAATCGTTATAATGCATTTCCATTCATACAGACACTATTTAACATTGTATTGAATAAATTATTCTTAAAAAAATGTCGATTAATTTTCGGACATTTATCCTCGTCAATACTGTTTACTAATTATCGATGTCAGACATTAGAATATTTGTCGATTTCTCTTTATTCATTGTATGATTTAACCCAATTAGTTTATCAAATTCCAAATATTAAATATTTGGACGTGAAATTGACGGTGGTGGAAACAGCAGGCATTTTGTGGAACAACAACGACTCATCACTATCATCATTTGCTGGTACCATACCAAACCTAACGTCTTTTAAACTATTTATGATTTGTGTACCATTTAATGAAGTTGAACGATTATTGATAAATCATCAAAATTTGAAACGTTTGTCATTTACAAGCTATGTCTGTATGAATAATGAATGTATGAGTGGTAATAAATGGCATGAGATTGTTTCAACATTGCCCAAACTTCAAAGTTTTCAATTAGGTAAGTGCAAGTTTATCTATTTTGTATAAATTAACATTATTAACTGATCGCCAACTATCTGTGTTCTACTTCATACACATCGCCAACAATCGTATATAAGGAAAGTAACCGTACATTGTTAAAACAGCGGATAACAAAAGGAACCCAGGACTAGGCTGTCCGAATATCATAATACTGTAGAATAATGACTTAAGAGTCATACTCTCAAATTCTTGACATTATTCTTCCCACTTGGTGCTTCATTTGTATGGACACTGCTATATTCTTGTTCATCTTTCAGAAGTAAAACGACCAAAAAACACACTGCCCGATTTTCCAACCTTTTCATGCGTGTTTCTAGAGATGCTAGGGCCAATACTTTTATATGGCTCGATTCCCTACATGGCAAGCTAGAAAACTGAACGTGTCGATTTTTGAAATTAATTTTCCTGAGAAAAATGATTTTTTGACTCGAACGCGCAAAGTCCGAATTACGGGCAAAATTTCGACTTTTTCGCCTTTGATTCAGAAAAAATGATTTTTTTCATCAACCAAAAGGAATTTCAGAAATTGGCACGTTCGCTTTTGTAGCCTGGCATCTAAGGAATCGAGCCATGTTAAAATATTGGCCCCAGCATCTCGAGACGGAAACTCGGGTTTTTCACTACACTCGAGCTTTTTCGGTCTTTCAACGGGAAGGACGCCGCGAAAAAATTCAGGAAACACATATTCTTGATCATCGTGAAAAGGGCTATCCGATTTGTTAAATTTCGCTGCAGGCCTGCTTCTGGTGCATCTTACATATTCTGAAATTCAGAAAATGCTGATACATTTTGAAATCGGGAATCGATTCAAACTATAATTGTCGATATTTGAAGTTCTCACTGAATTAGAATATAAGCCTTAGTGAAGCTTCTTGTACCCAAGATCTTGGGTTAACAAACAAGATCTTGGAAAAAATATCAAGAAGTCAGGATCCTGGGTTCTTGAATCTTTCACTCAAGGTCTGGAATATGAGTCCACTCAAGATGTTGCAAGATCTTAAGTGAGAAATTTTCTTTACATTTTGTTTTCATTTAAGACAACCATAGCCGTACAACCATATAGAATGATAGCTTTTCTTCCTTAGAAACTATGTTCAAGAAGGAATAAAGTTCCAAGTTATTCTAAATGTGAAAATATTCGCACTTATATTTACACAAGAGCGTAAAAGAAAACGATGATTCAAGAATTTCCAAGATCTTTCTACAAGAAGTTAAATGAATGTTAAATAAAATTGCAAGATATTCATGATCTTGACTTCTTGAAGTTTCTTGAATTTTTACATTTTCTTACTACGAGCTTGAATTAAGATCTTACTAAAATAAATCAAGAAGTCTAGAACTTGGTTACAAGAAGTCTGAAGTTGCGAAGAGGTTGACTCGTAAATCATTATACTGTAATGATAATTTGAGAGCACTAAGGGTTATGATAATCCAATCCAGCAAATGACTGTCGTTACCATCTAGCATTCTGTTATAAAAGGGTGTCGCAACAAAAGACCCGACTCACGGTGTTTTTAGTCTCGAGATGTAAATATTTTGTACTATGTTGCGCCAAAAAGAGTAGTTCTGCTTGTGAAACATACATGAAGTAAAAAGTAGGTTTTGGTTACCAATTATAGCCAGTTCTTGTTCAAGGGCAGCGTTTCACGCATGAAATATTAAGGAGTTCGCCATTCGCTAACATCAGCAGATACATGACGGTATTTTTTCGGGTATTGTGTCGCTTGATTAGGTAGTTGGAAAGCTGAAGAAATAAAATGGAAAGGAGATATTGAGTTGGGCTTAATTGCGCGTTGTTTAATATATGTCATTCTGACAACATTAGATTCGACTCACATAAAAATGGACTATTTAGTTTCGTGCATTGAAATAGTGATTAGACGATCTAGTAGATGCTAAAAGCAGAAATTATTACTATTTCAGTTCAAAGTAAGGAAGGAGAAAAACGGCGGTCTTTCTAGCACTGTAGTGTAATGATAATCTACAAATCCATGGGAACATATCTAAACGCTGAACAAAAGTAAAGAATATTCACAAATACTCTATTCTGGAAAAATAAGAGCCTAATACGATGCAGTGTTTGTGCGATCATCAGAGCTAGATTTTTGATTGACAAGTACTTTTAAATTTTAGATATACAAAGAGAAAAAGCTGATCTTGATTATGTTAGAACTGTTCAGTTACCGTCATTTTCAACAAATTTTTGGATCGATCGAAATGTATACGTCTCTTATTATTACATACGTGTATCAGAAGTTGTTTGTTTTCATACTTGTAAGTCGTTTTTTAAACATTTCTCAGTCGGCTGTCATAGAACGAGTTGATTTAATTTAGTGCCTTATTTTAACAAAAAATTGCATCTGTCATTGAACGATTTTGATTTTGGTTCGACAATGCAAAGCGCCAAACCGATTGAGACATATGAATCTGTTAATCATTTACAATTAACCGCTATCCCTCATCCAAATGCTCATCGTTTAATACTTCCTGATTCCTTTCCAGCATATGTCTACAAAAATCTCAACTCGGTCACCTTCTGTCTTCAGGCTCAAATTACATGTACACAACCGTTGCTCGATTATATAAAAAATGTATTTGATTCGAGTCGATCATCAATCACATGTGTGGCTTTATGTCAAAAATATCATGGCTATCTGATTGATCCAAATTGGTTGATAACAATATTAAACTGTGGTACCCACATTAATACATTGAGGATGCAATTTTTTGAACTGAATACGATAATCAATCAACTTTCTCACAACAATGACTTACGTTTAAAATTAAACAAAATGATTCGGCATTTAAATTTGAATGCTACTTATTTACCGACCAATTCAATTTGTCTTGAACAATTTTGTTCAATATTTTCAAATTTGCGATCACTTGTCAATATTAGGGTGCGAACAATTGCTGATTGCTTAGTCATTTTACAAACAGTCATTACTGAAATGACACAATTAAAACATTTCAAAATCCAATTAGATTCAGAATCAGTGACATTCGATCATTTAGATCCAGAACCCGAAATAAAAACATTCACTCAGATCGATATTAAAGAGACGTTAGAGAAAACACTTCAGGATACGAATAGACAATTTTCCGCAATTTTTACTGCTAATTTTTTATATATTAATCTTTGTATGATTCATTAAAATACTCTCTTTTTAAAAATGTCACTATGGCCGCCGCTAAGTCCTTAAAAATTACGCTGAATGAATCGAAAAGAATATTATATGTAACTTTTCACACGTTTTTCTAGAGATGCTAGGGCCAATATTTTAACATGGCTCGATTCCTTAGATGCCAGGCTACAAAAGCGAACGTGCTAATTTCTGAAATTCCTTTTGGTTGATGAAAAAAATCATTTTTTCTGTATGATACCCTTTAATCATGTCCCAACAGATCAAAATATCATCTGTTCTTTTCAGCGCACATGTTAGAGCATGAACATGAGCCTAGTCGAAGTTCTTGGGTAGCAAGAAAACAAGATCTTGGGATATTCTTACCCTCAAGAAAGGTTACAAGATAAGAGTTATGGAAGAAAGAAAAAGAGAAATATATGCTTCATTGTCAGTATTTTCAGTGTTCAATATTCATCAGTATCAGTACTTTATAAAATACTGATACTGATGCATACCTAGTTGTCTTGACTTTCAACTCCAAGGTTCTCTCATGAAACTATCATGATCAGTATCCTAATTTGTGCAATTCATTGTGAATGTCTGATTCATAATGAAATAGGCATTCGATATTTGAAACGACATCACTGTAATCGATTTTTGGAATACGGCCATAATGCATGTAGATTTTGGGACTGTTTTATGCAGTCTAAAGGAAACTACAATCGAGCTAGCTTTTGTGGAAAACGGTCTAAATTCATCAGAATCACTCAGCTATACGGCGCCTTCTAGATTGGAATGATCCTAATTAATATCGTATTCATAATCACAATTTGGTTTTTAGATAAGACACAAATTTCAGATTCGCTGAATTCACATCGTCAACTTTGAATGTGTCATAAATGGTATCAGTGGTCAACTTTCCCACTTATGTTCGTGAGAGGACTCAATAACCTTTAGAACCATTCTATATGGAACCAACTAGGAGGTAGAACATGAGTTAGGGGACAAACTCTTTTCAAGGTGCAGCTTTACTTCACGTTTTGCAAGCAGTTGTGATCTACAAATTGTTAAATTGCTGTCTATGTGATACAATTCAACTAAGATCCTATGGATGAATCTGAAAAATTTTTCTAACTGAAAATATGCATCCCTGATTTTGTGCATCCTAGTTCGATTCCAAAGTGGAGTTTCTTTAAAGAATGACTAATTGACTTAGAAAATGACGATCAAGTCCGATCCATGTACAAATTCATGGCCGCTTTCTTGATCTTGTTGGAGGGCTGGCAAGACTACATTTCATCTGTTCCACTAGTACACTGTTAATTTGATTTATTTTCAAATTCATAAAAAATCGATTTTTGCAAATCAGAATCGATTTTACTGGGTTCGTGGGTTTAGAGCGTGGTTTATTTTAATGCCACGTTAACTTTAATAGAATTTGCATTATTGTCATACCAATTTTTAATATCGGCGGCCGATGCTTTGCCCACTTCGAACTCATGATATTTGTTCACATTGACGATTCGAACTGTTAAATTATTAACCAGAGGATAATAAGTATATTCGACTTTTGAACGTCAACAACAATCACCTTCGAATACTTTGCCAACGCGTTACGTGAATGTTCTAAATGAAAAAGACAATTCCAGTTCACGCATTGTTTACCCTCTCTTGCCACAACTCAGAAAATTCAGATCTTCCATGTCTTGCGTAAAAACGTAAAGGAGAGGTCATTTTTCGACCCTTAATATTTTTCATTAAAAACCATCGATTTCTAGGTTACTCAAAGATGCTGAACAAAATGGCCTATGTAGTTTTCTGAAATTCAATACTTCGTGTTTTTCGACATGAGGTGCCCCTCACCAAAAGTGAAAAATGTTTTTCTTCAGTCTTTTTTCGAAAACACATGTACTAGATGCAGAATTTTACGCTGATTCCGAATATCATATTGATACTGAGAAAAAATTGCGTTTTACCCTCCGAAAACAGTTCACCGTAACAATTAGAAATAATGCTATTGCGACGTCAAAAACATGTTTTAAGCCGATCAAGGACACCCTCTATACTCAGAAATAGCTGCACTCTTCAATGCAATCTTTCAAAACATTTTAAAACAGGTTTTTTAAAGCAAAAAATGAAAATTACGGAGAATCAGAGATTTTTTTGATGGTACTTGAAGTTGTTTTCTGTTATATGAGAACAAAATATAGAAACAATGTCAATCTAATAAGGTATATGCAGTCTTTCATGCTCTATCCAGTAGTATCAATTTCAATAAGCTAAGATGTTGTCCTTTTCCTAGAAAATTCATTTTTTTTAGTCACGGGCGAAAAGTCGGAATTCTGCCCGTAGTTCTCAATTTTCTCCATCATAACTTAACTTCTGAGCAATAAAAATATTATATTCAGAATCAGGATCAAAAGCCGAATCGACTGATGTGTATCTCTATTATTTCTAATTGTTACGGTGAATTATTTTTGGAGAGTAAAACGCAATTTTCTTCACCAACATGCAATTTTTTCTCAGTATCAATACGATATTCGGAATCCGCGTAAAATTCTGCATCTACTCCATGTGTTTTCGAAAAAAGACTGAAGAAAAACATTTTTCATTTTTGCCTCAGGTGGAAAAAAACGAAGTATTGAATTTCAGAAAACTACATAGGCCATTTTGTTCAGCATCTTTGAGTAACCTAGAAATATATTAAGGGCCGAAAAATGACCCTATCCGCCCACCCACCTTCTTCAAAGGTTATCTCAAGCACATAAAGAAATAATACTTACCCGTCATTCGATATGGAACTGTTAAAACTAATCCGGTCCCTGATGTTGGATTTTTAATCCACTGATTATCAAATGACACAAAATCTATAAAATATAAGCATAGAAAGTAATTGATAATTTTACCTTCAAAAAAACGTGATACCTACATGCATCTGTCAATGAACCATCCGTCGACAAATTGACTAAATCGCCCAAAACTACATTCCATTCCGTTGGAACAACGTTTGGCATTGGTGAAAACTCTTGGAGGGATACTAGAGCACGTTCTTTGCCTTTATTTAACGTGATCCAATCCCAGTACCGATTAGTTGGTTCGGTGTCCATACGAGAACATTGATAGTGAAATGCATCCTGTAAAATATAACTTTAACCTGTTAGTCAGTGATTGAAACAGTATTCTTTATTTTCTCGTACAGAAATCTCGTAAAAATGGTGTTACACAACACATTTCAAAATATGAGATGGCATCGATTAAAAGGTCAAGCATCGTTTAGAAAACAAGATGAACATGAAACACAAAGATTTTTAGAAATTAGTTTGGCAGAAACCGTCATCGTGAAAACAGGTTCTCCGTCGAGACTGAAAAGTATTACTGCAGAAAGTACAGACATAATACGGGGTCTATTTGTTTTCGTTTTCAGAAGTTTCTTTTTTTTCGATGGATACAGCCGAATATCAACTACCACGACAAAACCCCACTTTTTTTTGGATTTGAAGTTTTTCGAAATGCTGATAAAACCAAAAATTAGATCTTTTTGATAACATAATTTTTCTCTTTGAGGATTTAGTTATTAAAAGTACGCGAAATGACTTAAAATTGACTGATCATACTTTTCTACTACTCACCGAATCATTTTTAGACAAAAACTAAAGTGGGCTGATTATCAGCCTTATGCGAACTCTTCCTTTTATAAGCCTGTTTCTGTGAGCCCTCTCACAGTCTCTTATTGAATCCAGATAGTCGTAAGACTATTTGCATCTGACAGAGCAGAGTTGACAATGTGTGAATCAATGAGCAACCAAAAATCAAACTATTTACGTGGGAGAGGTGCGGCTCTTAAACTTATTTAGATATATTGTTTCCGTCTCTGAATCTTTTTCAAGCGCGTTTTCCCTTCTACTACTTGACGGAAAAGATGTGTCTCATATGATTTTTTTTCGTGATTTACGTGGATAACATCACAAGGTGCTCTCATACACTTTTCTCTGTAATGAATATGAAACATGCATCTTTTTTTGCAACTGAGGCAATTTCATTTGAATCTTTCTACTTACACGCACTTCTTGTAAACCATTTGAGGCAGCCATGATCGGATGACTGATAGATAATGATGTTGTTAATTAGTGTTGAGAGAAGAAAAGGTTTATAGTTAACAGTGCAATTGAGATTTGTACACGTTGAAAATATTTGATAGATGTGTTATTCTGCTTTCAAAAAGAAAGATAAAAGCATAGGTCTCTCTCTTTACTACTTTATATCCGTCTTTCATACAGTCACATGTGTTTTTCTTGTTATTTAAAAAAAAGAAAGAGACATTTTTACTATATGTACATATACGTATATAGATTTTAGTTGATCTCTGTTACTACTATATACTACTGCTTATTTCTCTTTTAACCATGTGTTCTGGTGTACTGATGAGAAATATTCAAAACGGACTGAATCATGTGAAAGGATTTTAATGCGTCGACTATTTCGCTATGCTAGGCGTGCTAGAACAATTCAAAAAAACGAGAAGAAGAAAATGGCTGTGAAAAAGCCATCCATTAATATATTTTTACCGTTTAAATCAGTCATGTGCAACATGTTATTTAACATTCGTCTTCACAATACATTTAAACTTTTTGCTTTTTTGCAAACGAATTTTGGAAAAAATACATTATCAGTTTTACATTATGTCTTCTACTAACCGGGAATAAATAAAGCAGTATTTGTAGGTTACAATTTTCGAATAAAATTCTATTTACAGTAACATTTCACACGCAGAATCTTTCAACATTATTCATACTCGTTTGATAAGCTTCAAAATAACAGGAAGTAGATAGTTTAGGGCGCTCTACAAAACACTAATCTCGGAAGGATATCGTTTTTAAATGTTTTTGTTTTCTAGAGATCGATTTCCAGAAACCTGCTCAAGGCCTCCGAATCAGCCGCAAAGGATATTATATTCGTAGTCAGTATGCCAGAAGTATAACTATGTTTAAGGTTAAGAATGTTTCATAACTCCACAGGACTCCCTCGTCAGTTCTTCATACTGATTACAATATCGAACTTATTTGGCTTCAAAATGGATTTTTGACTCAAGCAGCTGATTTTATTTTGAAACTCGGACAATTCGGGACGGTCTGCAATCACGTAAATATTTAAAGTGTTTCTTAATAATTCCTATGTTTTATACGGAAGTCTTTGTGCTTATCCATCTATTCTTAGTTGCACCTTGATCTTGCAACCCTTAATAGGTTTTGTTTTTGATATTTAACGAGAAAAATGATTCTAAAGACAGAAAGATTTTAAAAACTAATTCTTTTCAACGGGAAATGCCATGTTGCAAAAAGATAAAAGTACATCCTTTTATGCTCTTTCAGATGAGAAGCTGCTGGAAAAGATGGGAGAGAAAATGGCGCCACAGTAACAGAAATTTGGAAAAATATTTGGAAAAAAACGTTCGCTAGGGCTTTTCAAAGACCTTCTGTTTTTCATCAACGACAAAATTTTAGAGCCTAAAGCTATCTGACATAGCTAGTGCGTGCTTTATCGATTAGGAGAGATTTTTGAGGGGAAAAATCGTCATTTTATGGCATAACTTTCTGCGCTATAAATCCTTACTCAATACCTATCTAAACAGAGAGAAATTTTATAATGTCCTAAAAGTCTATGTAATTTTGTTCATATTCTAGTAATAATCTAGTTCATAATTTAATTCACAACAAATGTTTATTTTTAACATATTTGTTTTTGACTAAAATAAATGTATGTATGACAATGAATGGTCGATCATCCTTTTAAAAATTTAAACGGATACGGATAAGAAATAGTGGAACTACAAACAAAATTTCGACGGCTGACTCTTTTTCTTCCATAGGAATCTCTCTTGTTAAGGCAAAAGAGTGAAACTCCAGGGGCTAGTTGTTTTTCTGCTAATGATACTAGAACAATCAAGCTTTTTTGTTATTCCTTTTCTTCGGCTTTGCTAATGCGATCACTTTTCTCAACTATTATCGGCGCCAAAATATAGTGCCGGTTGCCGTTTTTGAATCACTCAATAACAGTTATTTCACCTAGTAAAGGTTTTCACTCGGTTCTTGCATTTTGTTCTGAAAACTAACATTGTCACGAGATTCAGCGTAGTCGATAACCTATGTTTTCATTCATTTCTGACAATCC
>CAJNOQ010007350.1:0-12415 GCA_905250885.1 Didymodactylos carnosus
AATACTGACAATGTATGTTTGTTTAGATGGTGAAACTGATGTTGAAGAAGATGATAATTGGGAAGTGCTCAATGTTGGTGATCAGGTATGTACTGTCGTAATGAATAAATATGTAAGTGAGTATAATTATCAATAGTACTGTTTGGTTTTTAGGCATTTGGCATAAAAACAAGTGGTTTAGAAGAAAAATCAAGCGCATGTAGTATGTTGGTTGGTTATGCAAGAGAACTAAAAGAAGGTTCTGATAATTATGTGGAAGAAACGACAAAATTAATGATACCATTATTGAGATTCTACTTTCACGAAGGTAAAACATATGCAGTATTCAACATCTAAATATAATTAGGCTGACGAACCGATTATAAAGTCACTGTTTGGGTGCGAAATAGTTCTCAATAAAATGTTTTTTCTCTACTGATTTGCATTAGCCCAAATTGTTAGAAAAACGGCGCTATCTGTAATTAATCGGGTTTATTTGATCGTGATTGCAAGGAGAAGGCATATATTTTCTGCTACAGGACCAAGGGTTTTCAGTTAAGGAGATTGTGTTGAGTTGAATTGTTTTCTGGTTTGCGTGAGTCATTGTGTATAATATTAATAGAGAAGAAAAAGATGTATTAAGCTTGACAAGGTGCGATGTCCAGATTTTGACTTGTTCAAAACTTATATTTGAGTAAGAAAGGCTGTTTAAAACGTCTGCTCTCTTTTTTGGTCACAAAAAGAGGAGACGTCACTCGCAGTTAAATTGGTCTTCAGCACTGGACCGGTGCATCCAAAGAACAGAAAGAGAAAAAAGAACGGACGGACGGCTTCTATCTGTTCTAAGAAAGAAAAGAACTAGGGGAAAACAAGGAATAGCACGAGTGTATATTGCGGTGCCTTAGAAGAAGAATAAACAGTTGAAGCTATTTTTCTTCACTGTTACGCTGAGATCAATGAAAACGAAAGATGAATCACTACATTGCTCCATCATTTCTCCGTTTCCCAAATGAAATTGTCTTGGAAACATTCGAACTTATTCGTCCAAAGGATTTATTTGATCAGTGGATGGGTCTTCATTCTCGTCTTGATTGATGCATTCGTTTCATACCCATCAAAGTGCATATTGAAGAAGGGGAAAACTTATGTGACTATGGAATCTGCTCGCAGACTTTGCCAGTCAAATTGCATTTGTCAGAGACGACAGAAACGCACGCAAACAAACTGCAGTCGACCTTCGCCCCTTCATTAACCTTCGGTCACTCTACGTGAGGAAATTCGACAAAAGACAACAAAAAGGACAAATCAATTCAAAATATCAACCAAATCTTGCCCAATTCTTCGTGGATATTTCTTCTACTTTAGGAGCAAAAGACATTCTTCCTTTTATTTTTTTGAACCAAGAAGAACCATTTTCTCGACTTGTATCCTTAGGTTGCCTTAATTGCACTAACAGATTTTTCTTGAAGGACTTGATGTGTCCTCCTCTTCATCCTGTGCTTACTGTTCGGCACATCTCCTTCGTGAACACGACATGCAATTGTATTGAACTAATTATTCAGCATCTACCTCAGATTGTTTCTTTTAGTGTTGACAATTGACGACCACGAACCTCAAGTGTCATGCACACATACAAGTCTACTGTTATTCGTCGTATTCATCTACTCACTATCCTAACAACACAGCTCGGATGGGAAGACATACTCTTCTTTGCTCCCAATCTTACACACTTGCATCTCGAATTTGTTGATAGCTCCCTTGGTCTCTTACGAAGACGTCACTTCAAAAATTTGGCTATTTTAATTCAACAATTCGTTAATTTGAAACACTTCAGCCTCAAAGTTGCACGGTACGAATAGGGTATTGATCTACTTTCGATTCAGAACAGTTCGCCGTTATTTGCTGGACTCGTGTATGACTCGGTGAACAACAATATGTGTGGAAAGCCGATGCTTGTCATTGTGAAAAAGTAGAAGAAAGGTTCTTTTTATTCATAATAAATAGCTTTTTTTCAAATAAACGAGCATAACTTTTGAGAACTGCAGACCATCCAATTTTATTGCATATTAAAGCCATCGTATTGTTTAGGTTTTATTATGTAAAAAGGAAAAGTAAGTTTTGTTCAAAAATGAAATGTTCTTTGAACTTCTTACCAAAGTGACTTTACCTCTCCTAAAGGTGATATCTTCTGGTTCATCGATTATGGTTTCAGACCAGGCACCGTTTTCTCAAATGTTTTGTTTAGCTGCAGAGGGTGGAGAAAAGGGTTTAGACTACAAAGCGCCGGGTAAAGCCCTATAGACCATTCAAGTCGTCTATTTTCTTGTAGATTATATTTTTCTGTGGCCAAACAAATAAGATATAAGGTCACATTATGTCCAACTCCAGAAACACAGAAAGTCATAAAGTACAAGAATAAAGGTGCTATTTTGATGTTTTGGATAGCGTGTGTAAAAATGTTGTGCATTTTTGGAGAAAGAAAACCGAAGAATGTAGACAAAACCTTCAAAATGAATGAGGACATTGATTCGACTCCAGACACTAAGGTTTGGAAGCAAAGAAAACACTGAGTTCATCTCAAATGTAGGAGGTGAATTTTCGGAACTGCATTGAGCATAGTATACGTTTAAAAACACGATCAGTATCATTCTGGACTTTTTTCAATTGTATATTCAAAGTATTGATTCACTAGTATTGAAAATACTAGTGAAATTAACAAATAGCAAAACTTCATTTTTTTGCTAGAAGAAAGAAAATAAAATCTTTAAAATTGACCAAATAGGTGAACTCATTGTTTTCAGTTTACCTTTTTTGTCGTTTCTTCTTTGTTCTTTGCACAGTTTCTGTTAAAGATTATTTGTTTTCTTCTTCTATGTTTGTAATATTCTTTCTGAGTGTATTTTCTGGTATAAATACGTGTATGTGGAGGTGTAAGGAAACGAAAGAAGATAAGAAAATTTACTGATGACAAGTGGATTCCTTAACGAATACTTGCCTTTTCTTTTTAAGATAAATTTATCTGTTGACTGGTATTTGTCAACAGCGGTAACTATATGCGTTTTTGTGTGAACCCGGGATCACTTTATTAAGCGATAGCAATCATGACAGATTAGTAGATTTTAAAGTGGGTCCGTCGTTTCAACAAAATGCAGTACAACAAGTCTGGGTGGGTTGTTCTACTTATGTAATGGCTGACCAAGTTTTTGCTGTTGAATGCAAATGATGGCCAACAATTGCATGTACATGGATCAAACGGAGTTCAGAAACTGACTGGCCTTCAGCTGAGATGAAACGCTTCGTTGCAAACAATGGTTGTTATTGACTACGACAATTAGCAATGCAGAATATCTTTTTCATATGCGAAGCATCAGCTATTAAATTCACTGAGAATTAATCATAAACGCATTAATGCACTACTCAAATTCCTAATTAAGTATGCTTGTACACTCGATGAAATCCAAATCTTGAACTCTTATCAATTAAAAACATTATTTTTATAGTATTGTGAACAGATATCGTGCAAAGTCGTTTATTAAAAAATTCAATAATGCGTCTATTAGTTTATAATTATGCAGTATAAATGTCAATATAGGAAGTGTTCAAGTAGTGAGCACTGATGACTCGGTTAAGAGAATATGTTACGCTGTTCGTGTTATAGTAATGGATGGAGTTAAGTAAACTTATTTTGTATAAGAGAATAATGCTTTTATTATTCAAACAGAATTAGCGAGAAGTTCTATTATAAGAATGGATTATTTTATATCGCAAGGCTTTTTCTGATTACTCAACTGTACATTTTAGAAAAGATGCGACTTCAGCTATGTACATCTAGCGAGAAAAAGGACCTTGAGTGGTTTTTGAAAACTTGAACCATTAAATCTGTACATCAGTTGATAATATTCTTCCTTTTCATTCTCTCCTATTTCACTTCAAACATTGGATCAGGAGCCGCAGATGTAACTCTCATGTGCTTAAAAGATTTATTTAAAATTAATTAGAAGTTAATATTTAAAAGCACTTTTACTAATCTTCTTATTAGACTATAACTGTATATCATAAACTATCAAGCTAGGCAAGAGTAACGCTTCCACAATTATTTTGGTTAACCTGCAAAATTTTTAAGAGTATTTGAACGGAATTACGCTTGAAGAAGCCAAAGTTTGAAATAGTTTTCTAACTGTTTCCAAACATTTTCGTGAATAAAATGATTCTTGAACGAGACGACAACAAGTTTTATCTGTATTTAACGGACATGAATCCAATAGTGAAGCCATTGCATGAAAACTATGCCAGTCTCGATCGTTAAAGTCACTGTCTGTTTCACTTGCTTTATCGATAAGTTTCACAAGTGAATTAGTGATTAAAAGCCATACTTCATGTTCGTCGAATGGAGTACGAGCAACATTATCAACAACTTTGTTATTTATTACTTCTGTACAGAACGTTTGTACCAGTTTTAAACCTTCATTTGATGTTATTACATCATTCGCAGCTACATCGTAAAAATCTGCATTAACATTGTCAAGGAGAAACTTCAGATTATCGTTTGTAATTGCTGACCTATTAATATGCAGTTGTTGAATATGGGATTTTAATAATGAGAGTCTACTTTGCATTTTTGCTAACTTTAGAAGTGTACTCTAGAAAGAAGGATGAAAAAATGAAGTACCTTGATGGTTACTGTGCTACTTACAGTGAACTGGGTGAGTGTTTTGTTAACCGATAAAATTTCTCTACACTGACTGTCTACATCGTAGCGCTGTCTTATAGTTTGGTTTTTTCCAAGTAATATGTTAATCTTGGCAATAAAAACAATAATGAGAAGCTGGAGAAAGATTTTTGTTTGTTTAAAAAGAAAAAAAATGAAAGCAGAAAAAAACTGTTGATTTAAAGCATGTAAAGCAAAACTCAAAGACAAACAGAACGATGAAATTACGGCGATGAAAACAGAGTCCTTCAACACTGAGAAAAAAATAAAATATACAAGTGGTAATCATTTTTCATTTGATCGATAGTGTACAGATGAGGCGGCAGATGTGACGAAGATGGAAAATCGACATTAAACTTTAATCTAACACTAGCGAATAATCAAAGTAGCTTTCTCAGCAAAACCTAAACGTATAAAGGCACTGCGTCATCAGGAACGAACTAGCTCACTCAATCGCGCTTCGAAATTTCGTCTATACTTCTATATGAAGTATAGACGAAATTTAATAAGTTCGATCTCTTTCTTACAGACGAAGATTTCCACTCTAGGGTGTTTCCATGGAGTCCGTACCACGTTTACATCGACTTTATTCGCATAAGCTGGAACCCTTTTTATACCATCTTTCATAAAGCTGCGGCACAACCATATTTTGTACCTTTCAGCTCCGCACACCCGTCACACATAAAGCGGAATATAGCTTATGCAGGTCTGTTTCGTTTATTTCGGCCATGCTCCGTTTTTAACTTTTTTGAAATAGAACATCGCCATCTAACTCGAGCTTTATTATTGAACGGTTACCCAGAAAAATTTATAGATAAACAACTTCAAAAAGTGTATAATGACCTTGAGTTTGATTTGTCACAAAAACATAGCTATCATGACTTTCACCAAAAGGCTCTTAGCTTTAAGAAAAAAGATCAAAGAGCTAAAATTGACTTATCATCCATTTTTCATTTTACCTACACACCAGCTATAAAGAATTTAGCTCATGTCCTTCACACCATATGGGTAAATACATTCAAGGATATCACGTTAGAGTCTCACCGTATTAATGTCGCTTCTCATATGGCGCCTAACCTTACTGAACTAATAGTGAAGAAACGACCAGATAAATCCGTAATCACACCAATCAACTAGAACCTAGGTCAAGTCGATCCCAAGAAACTATATAGCTTCTTGGGATCGACGTGAAAAACGCCTAACTCTGCCACCGGAGTGTCTGTGCGTTACCGTTTTTTCTCTTTTCGCCTATCCTATAATATTTGGAAGGAATATCGTAGAATCCTGAAAAGCTTCTTGTTTTTTAGAATGAAGTGCGTTCTTCAAAATCCACCACTAGCTCAATTCGACTTCGAGTCACGACTTTTCGGTTACGATCGAAATACTAAACGCCTTAAAACCAAACGACAGTGTTTTTGGGGCTCTTCGTACTTTAAGTATAGCATAAACAGCGTCAGTTATTTCGAATTGAGCTGGTGGTCGATTTTCAAGAACGCACTTCATTCTACAAAACGGACGCTATCCAGAATTCTACGATATTTCCTCCGTATATTATAAGATAGACGAAAAGAGAAAAACCGATAACGCACAGACACTCCGGTAGCAGAGTTACGTATTTTTCATGTATATAAGAATATAATAACATTACGCAATTAGTATGACGTCATTTCTATGATCGCGTAATACACAGAATACCCCTTTATAATTTTTAGCAGCAAAACTATCAATATCACGGAGAAATTTGGATTGGGAATACAAAATACTAATAGAATATTAAAATGAGCACTTTCCATTTTTCATATTCAAACGGAGCACCCCCAAATTCTGTTAAGCTATTAATCGACATTTTACGACTTCCTATCAGTAATGAGGTCATCACTTTACCGCCATTTTTATGACTACGTAATAATTTAGATACTCCCTACTTTTAGGCGAAATCGTATAGGAAGCCTTAATTAAGAATGCCAACTCATTATTAGCGATGGCCACAGAGAGAATCAAAAACTCTACGCAGAAACGTCCAAAGAGACTCAGAGATTAAGAACTCCTATAAAGAAATAACGTCCAATTAGTTAATTTTTTGCTCGTAGTACGTAGTTACTGAACAGTATCACACAATTACCTAGAACAACTAGACACGACCACTAAAACGTCGCTACAGCAGTATATTCATATATAATGAAATAAAATAAAACGCAGTTAATTCTGCCTTAGACATATTTTATACATGCCTGTTATGACTAATTCAATATAGGCATCGAGCGAATCTTGTGCTTTTATTTGACTCCTGATGTTTAATCAACAAACTGGAAGCGTGTTTTTGGAATGCGAAAGTGGGAATTCTTCCTTCTTCAGATGAGCAATGTGTCCCTGAAATTCCTTTTAGATTTCAGGGACATTAATACATGAAAATTACTCAAAATCATTTGATCTGGAAGAATTTCGATAACATTTTCGTTCCTCAATCAGTGTTACTTATAGAAAAACAAAAGCAAAATAAGAACATTTCATTTTGCCCACTTCATAACTACTGATTTATACGAGTAATATCGCGAGTTATATGTGGCTTACTTATATGGGTTCTGTTGATATTCTTAAACGGATATACTTAGAAACAATAAGCCGATATGTGTTACGTATATCGTGTTGAGAAAAAGTTACGACATATTCAACAATCTATATATTTAAAGAAATCTAAACAAAACGCAAACACCCATCATTAACACCCTCACCCTCATACAGTTCTCGTACCCATGGAAGGAACATAATAAGTTTTGTTTTGTTAATATTAAGGATTTTTGTTTTATAATATCAAACATTCCTTCAGTCAGACACGCATGTATATTTTATTCTTTGTTTTTATTTACTTCTAGGTAATAATGAAAAACATTCGGTTATTTTCGTGGGTTCTTTTAAAGACATTTATTGTTATTTTTTCGAACTTTTCACGTTTTCGGATCTAATTTTATTTCGAAAAACCCTCACTAATCCAGTAAACAATAAACAAAAGCAAAAACATTAATTAGATCTTTTAGGATCTACTATACTGTTACTCGATAACGATAAATATTGATAGGTCCATTAAGATCCACCATATCGTTGCTCGTTAACATTTAACATTTTATACTAATTCAATCCATTAAGGTCTTTCGTATTTTGTCCGTCACCTACAACGATACAATCAATTGGCAGCATGAGATCATGAAAAATGGCGATCATGGGCGACATGACCACATAAATAACGTACCACAGAACTCCATGAACTATAACGGACGCGCTCATCACAAAAGAGACAATTACCAACTATGATATGTTAGTATCTACGTGTGTTCTCATTAGTAGCCGTTTTAATTAATTAGATTAACCTTTTATTAATTACGTTTCGTATGTATATCTATAGAATATATAAAACTACAAAGAATGGTTTCACAACGTTCAAGAATTCATTAGCTGTGTCTCTGCCTCTATCAGTAACAGTAATCTTCATTAGCATAAACAGAAAATCGATAGTCATCGTTATTTGGTAATACAGGGTGGTAAATAATATTATTCAAGGGGGGTAACGCTATAATTCTAAATCGGAGATATGATGAATTCTATACCATATGAAAGCCCGTGAAAATGGGATTTAGTGATGCTAAATAGTAAGACTTTGAAGGACTTTCGTATATCTAACTCTTAAAAGCAATGGAATTTCCTTTAAAAAAATCGTTAAAAATCATTTTTGCTAAGTTTTACAGCATTGAAAAACGAAGATTTTTCTAGGAAAAAACGAAAGAAAACTGATAACGATTATGAGAAGGACTATGACTCAGACAATAAGATGGTTCTTCTTTGTTCTGTTGTTTGCTCCACGTGATACTAGTTATTTGAAAGATTTTTTCGTTCTCGCTTAGTCTGAAAACTATAGTGGAGAGAAATTTCAGTGATTGTTGGCGTGACATAACAGGTAATTTTCTCATCGATATAGTCTATAGTAGAATTGACCCTCTTGTTGCATCAAGGAAATTTTATTATTTCAAATGGCTGGTGCTTATGATACTGAACAACAAAGAATGATTGACAGAATTAAATGTATTACGTTCCGTGAAGCTCGCGATGCTGGTGCAACATTTATAAACAGACAATGGATCGCCGACAAAATTCACCGTACGACTCGATTTGTGTCAGAGTGGTGGAAAACTGCGTTTTAATGTTTGCGTCTAAAATCGATAGTCATCGTTATTTGGTAATACAGGGTGGTAAATAATATTATTCAAGGGGAGTAACGCTATAATTCTAAATCGGAGATATGATGAATTTTATACCAAATGAAAGCCCGTGAAAAATGGGATTTAGTGATTCTAAATAGTAAGACTTTGAAGGACTTTCATATATCTAACTCTTAAAAGCAATGGAATTTCCTTTAAAAAAATCGTTAAAAGTCATTTTTGCTAAGTTAAAAAATTGAAATTAAAAATCTCTACTCAGCTTTTAAATGTCTTACTGTTTTATTTATTTATTAGCAACATTAATTATTCTTAATTTTTCTTTTAAAATTTCAATTTTCTTCAACAGTTCGCCATCTGCCGTTTTCAAAGGTTCACATACCCATGTAAAACGCATTACTACTCGTGGGAATAAAAAACGACATATTATATTCAAATACTTCACAGCTTTCTTCTTTTATCGGTTTAATACTGAGGAAGTACGCTTGCCATATTATGTCCTTTTCCTCCACATGATTTTAAATGACTTTGAACTCTCCTAATTAACAATTGCATTTCTAGATCTTCATCTACGCTTGGGAAGTTGGTAGTAATATACTTGTCACGAAAATCGCAATTCTTGTCTAGTTTTTTCATCTCTTTCTGTACCACAATAACGAGGTGCATTTTTAATCCAAAGTGGCATTTGCGCATGCATTAAACCTCTCATTTCTGCTTCGAGACGCACAGAAAAATCTTGAACATCTTCTCCTACTGTAGTACCATTGAAAACAAACATGCGCAAAAATGCTCTCAGACGATGATCAAATAGTCTGGCGACGAGAACAGGATTATTTCGAATTAATTTTCTTTTTCTGCATGAGTATATTCATCTTTCACACCTATCGTACTATGTCTAGCTAGTGCGTCAAAATAATCTTTCCAAAACATATCATCACATGAAAGAGTGACAAAAATATAGGTGTGTTTAACTGTCTTACGTAGCCAAAAAGATGTTTCATGGCATGTTTCCAATACTGCGGACTTGCTCTTACATACTGTAAATGTCTATACACCATATTATTTCTCATCAAGTGTCTCAAGCTTTCATCGTTTCTTACTTGTCCAACAGTTATTCGATCTTTGCCGGGAAATTGTTTTCTTAAAGCAATAGATACACCTGAGTACGCTTTTTTTAAATTCTTAAGATATTCAAGAAAAAAACATACGTAGCATCCTCTGCGAAACGTGGATCAGCACTGAAACGACGTGTATTGCAATATAAAGAATAAGATAGGCTTTTCACATGCGGATTGTTAATTGTTAAAATATATGATGAAATGCTAAAGCCTCAATAGTAAGATCTTTCAATAAAGACAACGGTTTATTCTGTTCTGCTGACGCTAGACTAACTATTTTTTGATCTAAAACATAATTTTCTAAATCTGTAGGTTGTAAACATGAATGTGTACTAAAATTATCACGCTAAATCACGAAGATAGAAGTGCAATATATATGAATATTGGCTTACTTCATTATAAATAGGAAGAAGTTAAGTAGCTGAAGAGTATTATGGTTTTGCATATGAATATTTTAGTAAATGTAATTCTACAACTGTAGAAAAACTAAAACATAGACCTAAGCAAGATGGAATTATGCAGGATTGTACAGAAAAACTACGCTCAGGCAACGGTTATGTTGGTGGTGATTCTAATAATACGCCATGTTTGGTTCAAGGTTTAATTCGTTCAGGTCGCACTCAAGAAGTTAAAACAAAAATGTTACATGAATTAAGTTCATTGGTAGCTAAAATTACGGAGTTAGATGAGAAACGCGTAACAGTTGATTTCCTAGAAGGATAGAAGGATTTCCTAGAAATGTATTTGCTGTCAATAGTTTGCCTCGATGCAAAGCCGAAGATATTGATTGTGTAGGTTTTTTTATGTGGTTCGTCAAGTTGCTTATGTATCTCTTGAATTAGAAAACGAAATGGAAATAAACAATCGATATCTTATGTCCCTAATGCTTTATTTGTTAATTTATGACAAAATTTCATTTGGGGATCTGTATACCATTCAAGAGGCCTTTTTGTTTCATAGTTTGATTCAAATACTGAAATATATTTCTTTTGTGTTTTATTATCACTATAATAATTATGATATACTTTTATGATATCACTTTTTGCTTTTTCGCTCAATGATAACCGAAGTATTATTTCAATAAGCAATTGAAACTGAATAAATTCAATAGTTTCTTTATCTAAATTTCTTATTGGACTTGATATTTCACGTTGTTTAAAATATGTAAATGATGTTGATGATGCTGATGATAGTGATATCTCTTCTGACAGTTCGTTTTGCCTCGTATTTGCTTTGCATCAAATATAAATTGTCTTAATTCTTTAATAAGTAAATTTTGATTTAAAAAAATTTTATTTTTTATTTTTTTATGATTTTTGTCAATCCATTGTTGTTGTTCTTGTGAATTTCGACAATAAACGTACATATGATGAATAATAGACTCACCATGAATTGATGGTATGAAATGCTCATCTAAATGTGAAACAATACATACGAAATATAATAATTTCTTAGAATTCTGGGTGAAATGATTTATAGCATCACATGGCTCATCGACTTTGGCTAAATTTGTAAAAATTCGTTTCAATTTTAAACAAAATTCATCATCAGTTTTAAAAAATGTATTAAGCCCAATAACACCGAAGTCTTGATCAAACTTATAATTTTCAAGCAAAGTAGTAATATTTTGACCTGTCGTACGTTTTTCAGTACTAAAAGAAATGAAAAATCCGCTGTAGTGCATGTAGAAGTGAACATCATACATGTGTTACCTTTCAGTTGTTGTTCGTGAAGAACTGTCCATGCTATGCAAAAAAAATGTTGCAGCCAATTATTTTTTATCTGAAAATAGTCCGAAAATGTAAAAAAATTTTTGATATCGATAATCAGCTAGAATTTCATAGAATGAAAAAAATAATTTAACAGTTTATGAACAAAACGAAATTTATGGAAGTTTTTATTGTTTTTATTCAGCTTCGAATATTGCCAACGACCAAATAAAATTAAAAAATATTTACAATTCATAAGAATGGTTATAAGTTGTAATAACTCCTTGGGTACGTCCTAAAACTAATTTAAATTACTTTTTCTGACGTCTGACTACAAGAGATATATTATGCAGATAATCTTCTACTATGATCCATTGATTAGCCGACGAAAGTTGAAGCCCTTCATTCAAAGCTTGTTGAAAAAAATCCAATGCTTTATCATAATGTTCAAGTCTATAATGAATACAACCAATGTTGTCACAAAGATTGGCTATTTTAATAGTTTCATAAACATTTTGATTACTAGATTTAATAAGTTCAAATGCTTGTTGAAATTTTTCTAATGCATTTCTATATCTCTCTTTTACATCCAAAGTATTTTGTTCTTCATTTTTCTGCTGTTTATCATGTTCAACCTGTTCATATATTGAACAACCTAAATTATAACAAACGGTGAAAAATGTTGAGTCATTT
>CAJNOQ010007351.1:0-12412 GCA_905250885.1 Didymodactylos carnosus
ATTCGTGATCTTGAATTTGATATTTTTATTGGTTAAAAGTTGAGTTCTGATGAGGAAAATTGAGAATTACGGGCAGAATTCCGACTTTTTTCGCCTCTGATTTAGAAAAAATGATTTTCTCAGCAACGAAATTTCAAAAATCTACGAGCAGACAGCAGATCGAGCCATGTAAAATATTGAATGAATATATAATAATATGAAATAATATGAATATATTAAATTTCTTACAAAGCATATTAAATATTTAGATTGCTGTCCTGGAAGAGGTGTTCTGCAATTGAAAACACAGTAACAGCAAAAGAAAACACCACGAACGCCACATAGGTAGTTAACAGTTATTAATAAACATACACTTATTTTTAGATGCAGTTTTTCTCAAAACAAAGTACAAATTTATAAAAAAAGATGTTCGAGAAATAGATACACGACAGATGAAAGAGAGAAAACGACTCAGACAAAGTGTTGTTGTATTTTCATGCGTTGCTTTAAGTGCAGCCAGTTTCACATTTTTTACTCTAAGAGGGATTACATAGGCAAGCTATTTCCACTTAGAGATCTTCTATAGATATTCTCTACTATCACAAATGATTCAGGCTATTTATTACATTTACGAGCCAACAAGCACATAATAGGGAATACAATTGCAAACAGATCACTTACTGTACCCAGTTTTTCCATTGCACTATGCATTGATTGTTGTTTATACATCCATGGATAACAAACAGCATTATCACCAGATGAATTAAGAATGATACATTTTGCTCTGTTAAACATTTAAATTGACTTATGAGTATATTGATCCAAATAGATGAAAATAAAAAGGAATTCATAGTTGAAACATCTAGACATTGGTCATTTCGATAAACAGTTTGTATTGGCAACAATAATAAGTAGAAAAAGAGTACAAATTGTTTCTAAAGAAGAATATTTTACTGTGTTAAGGGCAGTTCGTGACCAAATATATCAATCGATTCATCATCTGGGTTATATTTATCATATTTTGTTTCTTGTTTCTACTAATCGTTTCAAATATAAATAAAATATACCAGGATGATAAACAGTTAAAAATATTACAAGCAACAAAAAACCAAATAATACATAAGGAACACCAATACTGGTATTAAAATAGCTTACGCAAGTTCAATTTGTAGACATTAATTTGGATTTTTCGTTTGCTCCGTTGGCCGGATCAAACGACGTTGCTTAAATAGGAAATTGTTTGTTTTACTGGCAAGTTCAAGGTTTCTAAACTTCAAAAGCATTCATTTCCTAATATTTCTTTGATTAACTTACCGTTTAAGAAGTGAAAAATATGCTACGATTTTTCGACTGATGTTTCAACAAAACTGTGACATGATATAATATAAAACTAGAATACAAATGGAAAGAGGTAGCTTTTTTATAGACGTTTCCACTGAGTCTTTCAGGTAGGTTCTTTAGCTTCACAAGAGCCCCAACAACTGCTTTAAAATTTTACTTACTAATATATGTTTGTATGTATTAGAGAGCAAATTTGCTTAATACTAGAGCCAAATAGTGTAGCGTATTTTTGTCAAAGACGAGAAATTATGAGTCGAAAGTAAACTACGTCCTTAGGCTTCTCTTCAAGTGTTATATGCTACTCAGAAAATCTTCTAAAACTGAGTTGTACTTTCTTGTTCGGTACAAAACAAGCTGATTTCTCAAGAAAAATATTAACTTGTCTGAAAGCGTATGCCTCTCGACGATTACGGAGAGAGGAAGACGTTGTACAGTGGAAAACAACATGGACATTTGAAGGAAACACGAAAGTGAGATTTTTGGAATTTTGAATAGCGGTACATATACAATAGCTAACGGTTGATTTAATCGTGGAAACATTTTGGATCTGACATTTTTCGGAGATCCGATCTCTAGAAAATCACTTAGAAAACCTTTAGAAAACTGGAAAACAATCGCATTGAAGAAGCTGAAGAAAGTAATGAAAGAACATGTGGCATCTGAATATTTCGTATGCCTCCAAGAGGTGCCGGGCGGTATAATACCGATGCTGGACGAGATGCTCGAGTCGTTTCGTGATTCTTTCGAAGTGACGGTTCATAAGCACCCTTACGAGATTATTCCTCAACTTCCCAAAGATTTCGGAGAATCACTGTACAAAGACTCGTCCGACAACCTCGTCACAATACATTGTGCCCGCAGCGTGGAAGACGATCAAGTCTTGTGGATTCCCTGTTGCGTGAAGGCAGTACTTCCTACTGCATTCATATGTGCGCAGAAATTACTCAGAATAGAGGCGAACAAAACAACTGTAGTCGCATCAGCAGAAAGTTCAGTATATCTGAAACAGTTTTAGGGTCTAATCATACACGGTTTTGTAGAGAATTGTAAGCGCTGTCTTTTGACAAAAAAGGTTTTTGTTGACAAGAACAATAGAGGAGAAATCTAAAAAATACTAAGAGGGCAATTCTTACGAGCCACCCATTAGTTCGGTTTGTATTCTTAGGCCTACGGTAAACTATGATAAAAGATTGTAATCTTCAGGGTGTAATGGTACTGATTTACTCTTATAAATTTCATCAGAAAATAATAATTGCATTTTTATGGTATAACACGCGTCCCATAATTGCTCTCTGCAATATCCATGAAGATCATGCCAACGAGAAAATCCGGCTTCAGGACATCGTTAAGTAGCTGAAGAAAGTAATGAAAGAACAGGTGGCATGATACCGATGCTGGACGAGATGCTCGTGCAATTCGTTTCGTGATTCGTTCGAAGTGGTGGTTCAGAAGCACCTCTACGAGATTATTCCTCAACTTCCCAAAGATTTCGGAGAATCACCGTACAAAGACTCGTCCGAAAACCTCGTCACAGTACATTGTGCCCGCAGCGTGGAAGGCGATCAAATCTTGTGGATTCCCTGTTCCGTGAAGAAAGGCAAGGCTGGTCTTATGCTAGTGACCGCATCGGGTCTCCGGATCATCAGTGTACATATACCCTATGCAGAAGAGTGTGCTGTGAATCTCTTAGGACATTCCAAGACCTAGGAAAGATGGCTACGAACCGTTCATACTTGCTAGTGACATGAACGTGAAGCCAGATGTTTTTCAAGGGCGAATGGATGCAGCCTTGAAAGTCAATCAATCCCTGGCCCATTTGCACCCAATCGGAGCTATGAAGGGCACTCGATTTGGCATTCGTAAAAAGTTTTTCATCGATTACTTTGTTGCTTCGACAGCGTTGAAAAATTCTTTTACCTCCTCCGATATAATCGTGCACGGCGATGTTCGTGACATGTCCGATCATTACCCCGTCTCGGTCGAATTCAGTTATTAATCACATATATAACAATCGAACAAACTGTTCCGCGTTTCATATTCATCAAATCACTTTCATGTTATAGTACGCTATTTGTTCAGAAAAACAAAATTTGATAAAATAAAATCCAGAATATAGAAGAAATTTCGTTCAGATGATATGCTGCTTTAACAAGAAAACTGCGCCTGTTGGACCGTTGCAGTTTTTCTTCGAAAGTTGTCCACTGATGCTCGCTGAAGCAGAGCAGATTCGTTACCCAAATACATGTCTGCCTCGTTCAGTCCGATTAGCCTCGGACCAACCAGGGTTTTGAATCGATGCCCGTATCGGCCTGATTAGTAGACTGATACAGACCTGCCGATCCGTCAGCGAGACCGACTAACTGAATGACGAACGGGTTGGCAGATTCGTCGGTCTATACAGGCCTGCCGGTCGGATCTGCATTAGGTATATTCCTATAGCCAACCGTATCCTTCGATATAACTTGATGATCGTGGATAACACGAACACTAAATGAACTCATACATGTCGAGAGCGTTACGCCGTCATGACTTTCGAAAAGCGTAAACGTTCCACGGCGTTCAAACTAACAAAAGTCGCTTTTTCTTCTTTACGCTTTTACTTCTCTAGCTCGTTGCGTCTCTTTACATCTTTACGAACGGGTGTTTCTCTGTAATGAGGCTTGGGAAGAGATTACTAGGTATTAGCATTTGACTCAAGTTGGCTTGCAAGGTTTGTGCGTTGTTTTTGTATAGTTTTGCACCATGCCGCTGAAGTATTTGGTCGTTTAAAGTTTATCTGAAATCAAATTAATCAAGAAATATTTCACAGAGAATTTATTCTGATAATTTTTAGTATTAGTTCATATGAGTGTTTCATTGCTACTGGAAGAATAACAAAACAATATTAGAATATCTTGTGGTTGCCGTAGTTATTAGGAGAAATATTTACTTTGCAGTCAACATATTAGTCGTTCTTCTTCATCGATAACACCAACCTGTGATTGTTTTTCAAGTCACAGACCAAGCATATGTAAAGAAGAAAAGTAGATTCTTTACAGCCACGTAAAATATTTCGATATTTCGCTAACCATGAAAATGTATGTTCACAAATTTCAATATTAACATTTTTTACGATTGGCTGTTCATGTGGGTTCAATAAACGCCGACATGTGGTATCCACATGATTTTTAAAATGCATTTTATCGACAACCTAATCGAGATCATCAATCTTTTTGCTGGCTTCAGTTACAGTCATCTGCTTCGTGTTAGTAGAGTTGCGAATAAATCTAACCAAATTACATGCATCATCGTACGCGGTAACGGTTGGTAACACTTCAAATTTTTTAACAATATTCACCAGAAAATGATAAACTTGACTACGGGATTCCGAACCGTACAGTTCGTCAACTGCACAGATGTAACCGCAATTGTAAACCGCTGCTAAGACACCAGCACTTCTGTGCGCTGGAATGTTTGGATTATCAGATTTCAAGGTTCGACATGTTAACTGTTGCGTTTGATTTCGTAGATTGTATAACTTTCTTTCGAAAAACCGTGAATCATTACGTAACTATTTGAATATTCTTCGCATGCTTTTAATGTTGAAGACTGTTGCATAGTTATTACATGGCAAAAGTATTGAGTTTCGTGTCATAACAGTAGAAATACTAGCCCCGACCTCCGCAAATCCCTAGATCAACAGCGTTCATCGCTTACATTGTCCAGCTAGTTTATCGATAATCACGCCACTTTATATATCATTCGATAGAGAATTTTACGGGCTACAAAATGATCTATATACTATTGAGAAAAAATGGGGCTTGGGTATCGTAACACTAGAAATACGACTGAACAGGAATGTTTTCGGCATCGGTGGATAGGCTAAGTCCATATAAAACCGTTTACCATTTACATCGGCCGTTCACGTCAGTGACGTCGCAGCAGAAAAATGCATTTTCATCATTTTCCGGCGAATTTGGCCAAACTTGTAGAATGTCTGCTGACTACATTCCCGAACATAGAACTTTGAAGTTGGTGTCAAATGAAACAGCGCATCGAGTTCTATATATTTCGACGGAGAAAAGTTATGCTACATGTCACAGTCTTGCGATAGAGATTTTGAAAAACCCGGTTTTCTAGAAAAGTGAACTTAAAGTTTCTTTCAGAAGCCTTTCAACCGTATCATTAGATAGCCCCTTAAATTCCCCATAAAATAAGATGCTGGCCAATGTTTTACGATGTTGTGTCACACACTGGCATTCGAAATACGATACAGTTCGAAAACGGCATTATCGTTCAACGGCATTACCGAACATTTCTGTTCAGTAGTATTTCTAGTGTTAGGACACTCAAGCCTCATTTTGTCTCAATAGTATATAGATCATTTTGTAGCCCGTAAAATTCTCTATCGAATGATATATAAAATGGCGTGATTATCGATAAACTGGCTGGACAATGTAAGCGATGAACGTTCTAGGCCGTGTTTAAGCGTTTGAGCAACAAAACGCGTTTGAACGCTACTTGCCAGGTAAACACGTTCGAACGCGTTGGTATAGAAGCGAAACAAAAGGCGTTTGAATGGTGCAAATGTTTCATTTTTAAGCCGTTTAAACGCGTTTGGATTGCATTTATAAACGCCGTTCGTAAACGCGTTTTTTAGCGTCGAAATTGTTACATGGGATCGGCATACGTTCACAAATCGGAGATTCGATGTTTTTAAAGGTACCATTATAATAGGCATTATCCGCATTCATCATCGTCTTACACATTTATCTTGTGTGATCTGGCTGATGAAACCTGTCTATGGCTAATGTCATACTTATAAAAAACCGGCTATTTTCGGTGTCTTGTAAAAAAATATTGTGTTCCGAACCAATTATCAATAAATAATCGAAGGGTGCAGGCACAATCATACATCATTGCATTTGGTAATTTACGATTATTATGCATTCTAATCAAATGCCGCAATATAGTTCGCATCCCTTCACTTCTGGGAGACTCATCAAAGCCAATTATAACGCCGGAATTCAGAAACTCGCCAAAAATTCATAGCTAAAATGATACGAACAATCAGAGATATAACCACCTGCAGTAATAAGAAAAGCTGAAGAAAAAACGTTGCGATTGTATTCTACCACTGTCACGTTCAGGTGTTTCTGAACACTCTATAAAAATTGCACCTTGCTCAACGACTGGAATGTTACACACATTGTCACAATTACAGACTTTTTGGTGCCTGTCTGCGAGAAAAGCTTTTGAACAGTATCGTTCATTCCAATTTTTTGTAATAAAATCATAATGAGTCCAGGATCCTACAAATAATTAGTAAAATTTCTTGTTGTATTGAGGTGTCTTAAAAAATTTACCCATTCTGAGCCTTCGTAACTTGTCGGTATTTGAAAAACTGATTATCACACATCATAAATTCATCATTTCAAATATCAGCCTAGTATTCTGAAATAATTTTGGATCTAGGTTTTGTTATTGATACATTGTGGGAATATATTGATTTAAATTATGGCAGTTTATTGTTTGAATCATATAATCATACGATTCACAAAAACTATTGAATGGAACATGAGAAAAAACGAAGTCTGATGAAAATATGACAGGTAAATGGTGATGAAATGCTGATTATCGTCCGAAATACAAATAATGATTATTTGTAATGGCTATTACCGATAAGTATTTATTTTTCATAATTTTGTATGTTGGATAATAATCAATTTTGCAAACATTACAATTACTCTTAGAAATTATGCGCGTTTTAATAGTACCTAAACACATTAGTGTGATATTTAATCTTTTTCAGTTTTTAAAACTCTTTTGCATTGGATACTTGTTGTGGCGAATGGTAGTAAATTAATTAGATTAATATCAGTGGCATCAGCAATTGTGGTTGACTGATGATACCTGTCAGCAATTTCATTATATGCATATCACATACTAACTCTTGCTGTAGCTCTTCATATGGCCAAAATGCCCTAGTGAGAAGGGTAAGAGTAAAGCTTTAAAGTATGAACATCACATTGCCTATATAAAAAAAGGATTATCACAAAGTTTTGGTTAACCCCTGAAAATGTTAATTTTGAAATAATTACAGGTGGCGCCACCATAATGGCGTAACTTGTAATTACTTTTCGCGTAAATTGCATTAGGAGTCAATCAAAACTTCGTGATAACGCGTTTTTATATAGGCAATCTGATTTTTATACTTTAAAGTTTTACTTTTACCCTTCTCACTAGGTCATTTAGGCCATATGTATTGTTCTCTTATTGTAGATATTACGAAATCGATTCCTACTTGATAATTTTTTTCATAAAACTAATTTATCATCTTTCTGATGTACAGCCTTTTATTTGAGGATTTGCATGGTAAAATACTATTTAGTTGTACTGTTGCTTTAACTGTCATATGTTTTAACAGAAACAAAACTGTACTTTGTTTGTTATGCATATTTCAATATTAGCTTTTAACCGCAAGTTCGTTCTTCTAACAATAAGGTGAATACTTTAAATGTACAATTACAGTTCAAACAGTATTTATTTTATCACATCATACATGTATGATCTCCTGACTTTCCATATATTCTAAATTGCTTCTTTAGAGTATGGCCGTGCTTTTTCAATAAGTAAAGCATTCATTATTGACGATGAGCATGGATGACGCCACTTTCTTGTTTACCTAAGAACTAAGAAAAAGCAGCCACTAAATACAGTCAAGAGAAAACGGAAGGAAAACGATAACGTCATAAATGAGCTTGTGATACTTTAATGAGTTTCCATGAAACATATCTATAAGTCTGTGAATAACGATCTTTTTGAACCGCTAAATGTTTCAATAAGAGATTCATCGGTCTATAACAGGCCGATGTCTTTTCGAAATAATAAACACCTCGATTGGCCATTTCAGATAAATTGGTGAGCATATATTTGACTAAACGCGATTCATGCAGCATAACGGCGAGCCTCATCACTAATGTTAGTTGTTGATCAGTTGAATTTGTTTTGTTGTCAACTAAATCATTGCGAGCTGATAAAAACTGATCGAATTGTGCAAATAAAAGAAAAAATATATATACAACTTTTATCGGACATATCTGCTGCTCCTTACGGAGTTTGCAAACTTGTAGTTAATAAATACTTTATTTCCGTATAGTTACGTTTATTCAAACACGAACGTTTCGGCTTGGTTTTTTTGGCTCTACCAACTGATACGTTGGTGTTTGAATAAACGTAACTATACGGAAATAAAGTATTTATTAACTACAAATATATATACATGTCCATATTTCGAGCTTTTATTGGGATTACCCTCCGCTGGTGTGACATTGATTCTCCCACTGCGGCGATGTAGAGTTACACGTTGATCAAGGAAAGCAACCGTAGGACGCTGTGTGACGCTGTTGCTCTCGAAGAGGCGGAGTGGAGTCAGCAGGTTCACTGGTCGAATGTGTGTGATAGATCCAAGCTGCATTAATGATATCGATCACGTTGAGTCCAAGTTGTAGTATTAATAGTTGCTGTAATCGCGAACGCTTCTTCGACTAGCATTCGAATTGACACACAAAAACTCTGTAGTAGGCATCAGAACGGTGGCGGGCAGGCTTGAAATTTGTCTTCGAATTCAAACGAAGTGCAATGAAGCAATTTAAATTCGAACAATAGAACTTTTTTAGCAACCGTCTGAAATAGAAACTGGTACCAAGTTGATCACCCCAGAGCACGCACTAGGATCTGATCGTCACCCAGATAACCACCTATGTATATCTGATCGCAATGACATCTCTGACAGAATCGAACAAAGTCCTACAAAAACAAGTCACTCTTGCTCAATATCAAATATGCAACGACTGAAATGGGCGAAAACATTAACGAATAAGTGTGAGGTCCGACGCACGCGTGAGAACTGTTAGATGCTACCGCGTCACTCTTGACTTCAAAGGGTTCTCCCGTGCGTGTATACCATGACCTTACATCAGCCCTTTTTTAACACGCTTTTGTCACAAAGGCGACAAGAAAGAAAGATTGTTTGATGACTGAAGATGCAAGTATGGCGGTAGCCTCTGATATGCGCAGATGTTGCCGTAGAAGTGCATTCACTGTCGTGATCACCGAAATGTTCATTCTTTTTTGCCACCAAGCGTCTTAACTTTGCGACGCGCACAGTATCTTATCGAAAATGCTGCGTACGTCTTATAAGGAAGAATACCCCGCCTTTCGGCTGCCTTGTGGTATAGGGTGCTGTCCGGAGACATTTTCGTAAGCCGGATATCTTCCCTACAACTGATACTAGCTGTAGCTCTGGACAGAAGACCAGCCTGACTCAGAGTTCTTTTGCTCAATTGCTTGAGCTCCCAGTACACACTGACTAACCACATACTAGCCACGAGGGCTGGTGTCACAATGTAGTCAGCATGCTATCGGACAGGTGATCCGAGGCAAACAACCGTTGATGACTTGCCCAGGTCATTCCATGTCTGGTGGCATTGAGGCTCGAACACAGTACCTTGGGGTACGTGCCAAACAACTTAACCACACAGCCATAGTGGCTTTACATAAGACGTGTAGCATTTTTTACAGTGTACACTAGTTAATTAGACTACCATTATTTTCTTGTTCTGTCCTTTTCTCTTATCCATTCTGATGCCCGATTCCTAGTCGTTGTTGCTATCGTCGCCCTGTTTGTTTGCTGATTTTGTTTCTTGCTGTTTTATGGGTTGTACGCGAGCGGAATTAAAACTAGTCATATTTTCTTGACAAACGTCGTTCTCGACCAGCGTTAGCACAAAAAGTACCACGCTACTCAGTCAGTTATAGGAACAGTAAGAAAGCAGCACATGAAACACTGCTTGCGCAGAAAGAGATTGATCAAATTTTGTTGTTCTCCTTTTCTGCCTGTTCGCGTCTCTTTTCCGCAAAGTACTAACTTTCCAGACGAAAACAAATTGTTTTCTCGACCGGTGGGTCAAATAATTTTCGTTCGACCGACCGGTAAAAAATTTCTGATCGGACCGGCCGGTTGCCGGTACTGGTTACATCTCTGATTAAGACTACTATCCCGCGGGCATGTACAATGATAGATGTGCACTAAGGGCTCAGGTACATCCTGCTCTCAATGTCAGCACTCGATTATAAGAAGAGAATTATGAATGATACAAGTTGAAACAAATACTTACTTACTAGAGCAAATACTTACTCTATACTATTTGCTAAATCAATAATCTTTCAACTAACAAGATCACGCATCTGAAACATTCACTTAATGCAGAAAAACAGGTCGATTTGTGAGATTTTTAGAATAGCAAGCAACTGTATTAGAGTCAAGCTCTGATAGTTGTCGTCTTTACGACAAGGAATGCAGTTAGAAATCAAGCTTGTTTGTTGATCAATATTAATTAGTTCGCGTAAATCTTTCCCAAATTCTTGTAAATTTTAAGCGACTAATAGATAAAAAATGTTCGGAAAAACTGTTAAGATTTATTTCAAAACAATGCTGAACGAAGAAAATAATAACAGAATTTTAAGCATTAATTAAAATGAGCAAAATGCTGCTTCACCCTGAAAAAATAGTAGTGGACTATAAATGTAAGTTAATGATCATCCAGGCAATCTCTAATATCCGATGACAATAAAACCGACCAAAAGATCCTATTTCAAGACGTGTTTATGAGGCTAATCGTCAACTGACTACTTGTGTTTCTTTTTTTTACATAGCCTTGTCGAATATGGAGTGATTGAAATTACCTCGATACATTTGAGAGCGTGCTTACATTTAGCCCAAATAAAGAACAGGAGGTCGAGATATAAACAAAAACGATGTAAACTCTGTCAATCTAAAAATATTAGATCAATGACTGTATTTTAGTGTAACACTTGTTTAGATAAACCGGCATTTTGTGTGTCTGACTGTTTCTATGAAATGCTTTGTCAAAATAGATAAAATTGCTATTCAGTACAACGTTATTGTCGTTTGTTTTTATTTTTCTGTTCTTTTTCGCCGCCATCTTTTTTTTTCTTCGTCCACTTTTTTTTCTGTGAAATCAATAGAACGAAAGAGCATATGCAACATATAAACTTTCCTTCATGTCATCTATGGATGCCGTACGGCCAAGGGGAAAAGCACGGAATCCTGAAATTCTGAAATTCTATGGAATCCAGTAGAATCAGGTGGAATCTGGTGGACTCCGATGGAATCTGGTGGAATCCGGGATTCTACACTTCTCTCGAAACAGAACAAAAGTGTTCTATATTTTGGAAACTTTCCCCAAAAACAGAGCAAAACTGTTCTGTTTTGGTGGAAAGTTCCAGAGAATTCTATGGAATCCTATAGAATCACAGGGAACCCTTGGAATCCAGGAGAATTCAGGATTCCGTGCTTTCCCCCTTGCTTACGGCATTCAACAGGTTAATCTTTTCTTTTTCTTGTTTTTCTCTCACTCGACTAAATTAGAATGATGAAAGGGTTAAAGAAAATTAGGCTATTCCATTTTATTCTATTTTAACGAACCTAGTTGTTTTTTGTATGTACACATTTTGTTTTGTTAATGTTATGTTGGAATTTACTTTATGTAATACTGAAGAAGATTGCACGTTCTAATCGAAACGTCTAACTGTTGATTGTAAATAATAAAATTTTACGAAGAAAAAGTATATATTTTATGAAATATTAAAAATATAATTTATCCGACTTCGTATATTACAAAGACCCTATTCTATTTACAATTTGTGACTAGTTTACAGAGATTATAGACTATATAAAAAAATATGAAACAGAAAAACCAGGTATTCTTCAATAAAGTCAGGGTGCTCAGTGTTCGTGTTTCAGAGAAAAATAAAAGAGAGATTGAACATTATTTCTCAGAAACAAACAGAAAATTTGGACACTTAACATTAAATATACTCTTCTGAAGGGTAATAGTAAAACATGAAGACACCCACAGACATCCGCAGACACCCACAGACACTCACAGACAGCACACAGACACCCATAGACAGCCACAAACAGCCACAGACAGCGGCCCACACACCCCCCAAAAAACCCCCCACACCGAAACAGACAGCCATGGGTGTGGGGGTTTGGGGGTGTGTGGTTGGGGGTGTGTGTTGGGGG
>CAJNOQ010007352.1:0-12412 GCA_905250885.1 Didymodactylos carnosus
TAGGTTCATTAAGAGGTGAGCTGTCTTAGGTATCCGTTTTTGTGCCTAATAAATTGACCTAGAACTCTGAAGATAAAATCTTCAATCAATGTAGAATTATTTTGTTTTTTTTCCCGACACATTAAAATAACAAGTACGATGGCTTTTGTAAGTTTTACATTGATTATACCGCTAGATGAATTTATTAACAAAGAGCAAGGGTTATTTACCCCTAATTATTACACGATTGATGTTATTTGTTCTTGGATTACTTTCAATGTCCTCTTTCAAAAAAATATTAAGACTCTATATTGTATCTTTCGTAAGATTTTCTTGATTTACTGGACGCCTACACTTGAAAGCAGATTATGCGAAACATGAAAAAACAAAGTATCCGGTTGAACAATGCCACTAGAAAGAACAAACAAAAGGGAACTCAAAAATCGGGCTCGGTTGGTCTCTTCGGTTTTGAGTTCTCTTTCAAATTCAAATAAGCAAGGCTCTATCTTGTATCATTGTTGAGATTTTCTTCATTTACTGACCAAACGCATCCTTTTGGAAACAACAAGAAACAAACCTTTCCACTCGATAGGAGCAAAAATGGCGGCTTGCAATATTATCCTAAGCTTTGAAGGCCTCACATTGATTTGTTCATATGCAAAAGCGATATAGACTCAAGATTAATGATTACGAAACCAAAGAGAAGTTCATCAATAACATTTTGTATTATCGTTTAATATCAACACATTCGAGTTTTCAACTTTATTTAAAGTTTTTTTCACTCTTTCACAAGACATGGAGAACTGATCACATTAGTTTTTGATAGAATAGACAATGCTCTACAGGATGGCAGTAGTAGTTATTCAAAAAATCTTATTTGGGAATTATTACATCGGCTTGGCCGAACGTGACGGAATGATATTTTTTCCTATCTTGCGATCTCTGTCTTCCAAACCACGCAATAGATTAGGCTGAAAATTTTCAAATGTAAGTCTGCTAGTTCTCTCAGCTCTGAAAGTTTCAATTTGATTCGTCGCATTGATCAAAAGTTATAGCGAAAATAGAGGTCGTGACGAAATGACGAAAAAATGGAAACTTTTTTCCAGGGTTTCCCAAACTTCCTCAGAATTAACACACTTCTCCGAGAAAGTTTTAGTAGGAAAGTTGTAGAGAACTTTTTGGATTTTCAGAATTTCTATTTCCTTTTCCTTTTCGACCATAGATGTGGAGAAAAATGTTGCCGTGACGAAATCCCATTTCATGATCGAATTTCATCTGTTTTCCTGCTTCCAATTCAGAAGGTTTCATCTTCTTTTTTGTCGATAGTTAAAACTTACAGTGGATCATCATTCAGGTGTCCTCTACACGATGCACTGAAAGAAAAGATCAAAGTGTTTTGTTAAAGCTTCGAAAACTCTCGTAGAAAAAGAACTCTCAAAACATTTTGTCAGAAATTAGCGAAAAGTGGTGAAAACTAAAGTTATTTAGAAAACACCTTAGCCGACATTCGAACTTCAAACACAATAGTGCATTTTGTAGAGGATTTAATTCTCTATCTGGTAGCATAATTGTCGAAATTTTCGAACGAAATTGAAATTAAAAAATTTAGAAAAGTTAAATTTGAATGTTTTAATTCTACATCAAATTTTCGTTAAAAATAAAGTTGATATCCCCAATCAGCATAAGAAACTGCATCTGGTGATATCTATTAAATCCTAGTTTGAGAGAAAACTTTCCGTCAACCGTCTGATTCGGAGATCATCGTTAGCCGGCCAAGTCGACATGTGTTTTTTCTCAGCTAATCAGTACGTTTCCACATCAAAAATCGGCAGGTGTACTTGAACTTGAATTGATATGTCGAAGAGTGAAGGCGATGAACTTTTTCCTATTATTTAGAATTTAAGAATACACTTTCCTTAAGTCAACAGACATCGAGAGCGAACATTTTTCTACAAAAGGAGGGCTCGAACAGATCTCTGCGACCTTTAAGTTTTGCCAGATGAAAGAGAACACTTGCCTATATATACGTGAAGTTTTCACGATGAAGTGGTAAGCTTTCGCCGAGTTATGAATTAATTAAGTTTGAATTTGCATTGGACTTTTAATTATAAGAGCCTATTTGTAATAAGAGCTGTATTTGGTTTTTCCAAAAATTGTTCTTCTGGAATAATTTGAACCCGTTTTTGTATTCGTACGAGATTTCTAGAAGCCTATCTTAGCTTGTTTATACAGGTAATACAGAAAATGTACAAGGAATGTGTTTATTCCTTTTCTCAGATTTGACACAAATGTACAACTCCTGAGCAAATGAGCTGTTTTTTGACTCAACAGACATCTAGAGCAAGCATCCCTCTACAATATGTGGGATCGAATAGCAGTCTGCGATCTTTCAGTGTTGTTTTAAGGTTACTTTAATGCAAAAGTTGAGAACTCGAATGTGTTGATAATAAGAGTTGGAGACCCATAGAAACAACTGAATAAAAATCTTATGAAAATCACTGATTCAAAAATATTTTCATTCCATGTTGAAAGACGGCGCGTAGGCTATTCAAATATGTATAAAATGAAAAAGAGTCATTTTTCTAAAATATTCTGAGCAATGAAACCCTTAAAACAAAATGATTCTACATTCATTGAACAGTTTATTTTTAAAATTCTAGGTGACGTGTTAAGCGTAAAAAGATATTCAAAACAGCTGACCTCATAATGCTGATAAAGATTTATTTCTAGGGAGATAAAGGCTACTGTTACATACCTTACTCGTACATGTGCAATCCTAAACGGTGTTCTCAAGCTTATGCTGTAAGAGCAATGGGAACAGATCCCAAGGAAGAGGAGGAACACATAAAATCTACATGGGATTGGGTGGATGATGTCGATTATAGTTGGAGTCATCGTCATCCTGAAACATCTCACGGAGACTATGACAGCGTTAATGATGATTGCATTGTGGTGGAGTTTAGACAACCCTACGATTTTTGGAACCATCCTCAACCTTACAGAGATGTTATTTTTGGTGATGCTACTGCAGAAGATTATCGGCGGAAAAATTACGACGCCCACAATACTCAAGGTCGATTTGATATGAACAATATAGAAGGAGGAATGTATGGTGTGATTAGGAATTTTAATAACAGCAACATGCAAAGAGGAATACCCGTTATGGATAGCAATTTTAATAACAGCAACATGCAAAGAGCGATGCCCGTTATGGGTAGCAATTTTTTCTGCTTCCGCATATAATCAAAAGTCCACTCAATACTTCCTCAGCTCCAGCGTCGTCTTCCTCGGGTTGACAATCGTTATCCCATCTTCAGCTTGTGATTCTTAAAAAGTGATTTTTGTCTGACAAAAAAATTTCAATAAAGTAGAGAAAAAGAAATACTTCCGGTAGTGGTACTTATTATAGCTCATTCTTGAACACTTTCCTGAGGTCACCTTTTAGTGACAAATAGTTCATTATGTAGAGAATTATCTGCTGTACAAGATCAGCTTGTTGGATTTTTGAAACAACTTTTTCAATACCAGATTTCAAGTCTAATACTTGAAAAGTAGTCTGTTTTGTTCGGTTCGTTTTGCTCTTTCGATAGGTATATTCATCAAAATTGTAAAGCTCAGAACGAAAGAGAAAAAATTATAATGCAAAAACATACGATTTCTGAGCAGTTTTTTCAGGACTTCTCGAAAAAATTTTATAAATCGGTAAGAAAAGATTTCTAAGGCTTTGAAACTTGAATTTCTGAGTTATTTTCAACGGAGAATCGAATGCGCAAGGTTAGAGATAAAACTAAATTTTCAGCGGATAAATCATTCTTGCACACATACTTGATCGTTGTACGAACCGTCTCTTAACACCTCCTAACACATCTCGCATGGTACAAGATGAGCGTACCCTCATCTCAACAACAAGAAAACGGCTTCTATCAAAAACGTGTAAAAAAATGGTCTTGATTGTGTCGTGGTCATAATCTAATTAGAAGTTGCCGCGATTGTATCCGATTATGTCCAACAAATTATAATTCCAGGACAGTTTAGTATCAATACTGATGGTCAAGCGATGACCCGAATTCCTGATATATGTACTTGTTCTTCATGAACATGTTTCACCTTGTAATTTAAACGATCTGATTGTTGAATAACTTTGAAAGGACCGTAATATTTGGGTGAAAATTTCTTTAAATTTTTGTTCATCATTTGTTTTAGTAACACCAGTTGTCCAATTTTTAGGTTTGTTTGATCTTGACGTCTAATGTCATAAGTTTGTTTATAGATATTTTGGTGTTGTCTAATGTTGTGCTGTTGATTTTGCTTGTTTTAAAAACTTAATTAATGGAGAGTAGCTTGTGGTTATAAAACAACTGATGGTGGAGCATCAAATGGAAGAATTGTATCTCGCCATACATTAATTTGAATGGTTCAATACCAGTTGTTGCTTATTTGGATGTATTATAAGCAAATGTGACAAATGGTAGATAATCATCCCAATCTGATTGTTGTTCATTAACATAGGTACCGACTGAACACGCTAATGTTGCATTAAATCTTTCGGTTAGGCCATTAGTTTATGGATGGTATGTTGTTGTTTTAATATGATTAACAAGACAGAACATAAAAGGGATATCAAAAAAATTACTACTGATAACATTAAGCCGGTTGCACAACTTCAATCGTTGTACAGAATATAGACACAGAACAATGGATTTAGTTTGGCAGTTTACTGCAAAGCTAAGTTCATGTGTTCGAATCTCTACTCGTACAAAATTGATTTTGTGTTCTTCGATAGTTTTAGTTTAGAATACTGTAATGGAATATTTTTCCGTTTGTATTCTGACAGAATAAAGCTTATATTATGTGATTAACACTACAACGGGAAGCAATAGTTTGAAATACATTAATCATAAAATGACTTCCTTTATCTGTTAATAATTGTTTTGGAACATCATATTGTAAAATTATCTTTTCCACCAGAAATTTAGCTGCTGTTTCAGCAACAATTGGATGTTGCTTGTGTAACAGCCCATCGGGATAAATAATCCGTACACACTAAAATATATTCATTACCCGCTACTGATGATGGTAGTGGACCAATAAAATCTAACCCCATCAAATCCAAAACACCTGTTGGTGGTTCAATTGGTTGTAATCTTCCAGTTGGTCTTGTTCTTGATAGCTTGAATTGTTGACATTTGGTACATGATAATACGTGTTGTTTAATTGTTATACATTCTTGGCCAATAATATCTGTCACGAATCTTGTTCCAGGTTGTGGTGATGCCTAAATTACCACTTGTTGAACTACCATGATAAGCCTCTAATAAACTTTTAACCATTGATGTCGGTATTAATGCTAGTTTTGATTTTGCTCGACCTCGACGTTGAATATTTTTGTGTATAACACCGTTCTGTAATTCTAATGATTTAATATGGTCACCATCGGTTAATTTATCATACAATGGTTTAATGTTCGTGTCCTTCAATTGATGTTGTTGAATTGTGGTTGAATCAAACGGGGAGATAACGGCCATCGTTGTATTTTGAATGTTGTTCATTTCTCCGCTCATTAAATCTAACTGTTGTTCAGCAACATCTGGTTTGTCAGCAGGATACCTTGAGAGACAGTCAGCAACACAGTTTGCTTTACCAGATATGTGTTTAATGTTAAACAAATATTCTTGTAGTTGCAATGACCACGATCTAATCGACCGTTTTTAGATGATTGTTTATTTAGCCAACATAATGGATGATGGTCTGTAAGAACGATAAAATCACGCGCATATAAATAAGGACGTAATTTAGTAATACACCAAACCAGTGCTAAGCATTCTTTTTCCACTGTTGAATACTTCGTTTCTCGGGATGATAATGAACTTGATAATTATTAGATTGATCTAAGCTTACTATCTTCCGTAACTTGACGTAAAACACCACCAAGACCACAGTTGAATGCATCAATGTTTAATTTTAATGTTAGTTAAGTTACATCGGACATTCTTTTTCTCATACTGAATGCCTGATTCGATGTACCGCTTAACGTTGCATCATTCAATATTTCCGTAGAAGTTTTTGCTCGATCACTTATGAATAATTGATCAAGATAACCGTGGAACCCGTTTGATCCAACGTTAATAGCCATTGTGTGGATAGTGATTCCATATCCAATAGTTTCTGTACGGCCTATTAATTACACTCCTGAATTCAGACTTTCATGAGGATTAATTTGGTATATAACACTCTGTGGCACCATTTATTCTTTAAGCTGTGGAGGGGGCCGTAGCGTTTTTGTTACACTCTGTATATAGATTGATGTACTTTAAGTAGATAAATTCCACGAGTCTATGCTCGAAACATTGTTCTTACTAATAAGGATTTTGTCCTCTAATAAAGAGTAATTAATGATAAGAATAATGGGAATTAAGCGACTTCTTAATCTTTCATGGTTTAGGCGCGACATCGGATTTCTCCGGAGCCCCAGGATTGATATTTCTTTAGCTATGGTAATCACGAAAATAAATGGAAACATAGGTAATCGATGATGCTGAATCTCGTGGCAACGTTTGTTCTTCGAAAAAAATTCAAAACCTAGTGAAAATCTATATTAGGTGAAACAACCCATTTTTGCCGATTTTTGAGTAAAATTAAAAAATTCATAACCCAGTCAACATGTGCGAAGATGTGCTCTATTTTATCTGCTTAATACGAACTTTTACTTGAGAATAGTAAAAAACATTCTTGTACTTCGGAAGATTTGTAGAAAACCTTTCCAAAAACCAAAGTATTTTCCGTTGATCAAAACTTTTATTGAACTTCATGGTATAATGTAGATAAAATAGAGTACATCTTGATATTCTGACATAGTTTGGATGGATCTTGGCTGGGTTATGAATTTTTTAATTTTACTCAAAAACAGGCAAAAATCGGTTATTTCACCTCATGAAATATAATTTGCTCTGTAAACAGGAGTCTCAGAAATCGATGGTGTTTTAAAAAAACATTATATGTCTTTACACTCTGACAACAGTATACCGTCTTCTTCTAACTTGAACGCATTTTTCGAAAGTTATAAATAAACTGTTGATCATTAATTCGATAAACAGTTGGCAGAATAATTGCATCATTTAGAACAAACTATTGTAATGCACAAATTTAATTAAAGTAAGTACAGGGCTTTTTCCTAACTGTATGAGTTAGATATTTATGGATATTGAGGAAGAATTATTTTAATCCTTTTACTCTGGAATATTTGTGATAAAATAATTAAAACAAGATGAAAACACGATGAAAAATACGTTCCTCGTTTATGTAGAGATAATATTTTTCAGAAATAAAGCCAAATTAACAAAGTAGAAAAGGTTGACATCCCAATATATATGTTCCTAGCAACATGGCATTTGTTGCCGACGATATTTACTCTTACAACATTAACTCTTAAAAATAATTCTTCAAAATATGTCCTTTGTAGCACGAGTCTAGATAAAAACACTCAGCGCCTATTAAGACGCTAAGGAAAAAGAATGCTTTGAAAAGTTTTAAAGAGGAACTGCTATTTGTAATGGCAAATTGACGAGAATCACTCCCGTAGCCAATAAGTACAACTTAGGCTGCGTTCTATATACCGTATCTGTTTACTATAGCAATATCATGAGTAATGCATATAGCAAGGATTCTTTAAGACATATGCGTACTTCAAAAAACTGTCAGAAAGCGTTTAGGAAAAGGTTTTTACTTCGATTAAATCGGAAAGGGTTTTCGCTTAAGTTTCCAAAACCTTTTTTCTTTGTAGCTTGTTAGGACCATATAAGGACTTTGAAATGAATTAAATCTTTTGAGTACAGGATAATAGGATTTTTATATATAGAGATATGGGATTTTAGAACTTATATGGAATGATCCGGCAGTCAAAGAATGTTACGATGGAAGAAGGGAATATCAACTGCGTCAACGAACTTTGTAGTTCGTTCTTATCTCTTATTATAGCAGTATTTCTTCGAACAGCAGTGGAAAAAATATAAAAAGGAAAATAAGGGCTTTTAAAGATTTCCTGATGTTCGTCTGAGTTTTTCACGTCCTTGAAAATGATTTCGTGATTCATAATATGGTAATTGCTGCTATTCAACATCATTTGTAAGAATTCTATAGCTTGTATCGTAATAATAATACTATTAACTATGTCGCTTTGTATCTGAAATCTAAGTCGTCTGATTCGTAATTAAGGGAGAAAAGCTAATCAATAGTAGGAAAACTATACCAAAAAGCATAGTAAAGAAAAGATTTAAGGGAAAAAGTAAGACCTCTTTAACAGCTTATTGAGCAGGATCATTTTAGTTCTGTAATTTTTTGTTCAACTAATAATACGTTTTACCTCGACCCACGAAAAATGCCATCAGATTTTTTTCGTGATAGATACAAACTTAATTCTTTCGCCATTCGATTCCCTATGAAATTTGCTACAAACGCACGGATCTCTTTGTCGAATTTGTTTTCCCTTGTTCAGTTATGAGGTTTTTACCGAAAAAGGCTGAAAAAGTGCGAATTTTTCGAAAAATCCTTCAGATGATGAGCCCATAGCTCAGTGATATTTCCACCCAGAGACCTGCTATTATGGTTTTCTACGTAAAAAGCAATGCTAAACACGTTAGAAATGCGTTTGAGAGGTTTGGAGTTTTCCAAGTAGGTCTTCCAAAAAACCAGAACTCCGAGAAACCTCAAGAGCCTTTCGGAAATCTATTTCGACCCAAGCGCATCATATGGACAGAGCGTCAAATTCTGAGCTAAATGAGACATCCTCCAGCCTTCCAGCACATCTCCAGGCTGAGATACGACCATTTTACTTCCAGAGATCCGGCTGATCCGAAATCCTTTAAGAGATTTGCCAATAACTCAGCCTAGAAAGACGCCGGAAAGCCCGGGAAAATCCCATTTCACTCAGAACTCGATGCACATTCAAATGCGATGCCTCATGAAGGATTGCACAGTAATGGCGAGGTTTACTGGAAAACCGGCTCTCTGGAAATCTCTCTTCCTGGGCTTTCCAGCGTCTTTCTAGGCTGAGTTATTGGCAAATCTCTTAAAGGATTTCGGATCAGCCGGATCTCTGGAAGTAAAATGGTCGTATCTCAGCCTGGAGATGTGCTGGAAGGCTGGCGGATGTCTCATTTTGCTCAGAATTTGACGCTCTGTCCATATGATGCGCTTGGGTCGAAATAGATTTCCGAAAGACTCTTGAGGTTTCTCGGAGTTCTGTTTTTTTGGAAGACCTACTTGGAAAACTCCAAATCTCTCAAACGCATATCTAACGTGTTTAGCATTGCTTTTTACGTAGAAAACCATAATAGTGAAATAAAGAAATCAATTTTAATGGAAATGTAACATTATTTAAATGAAACATGTTTATCATCGCTTTATAATGTTAAAGCTGGACAAATAATGAAATTTTGTTGACAATATCAAATATTATTATCAAATGAACAAATAAATAACCTTAATTTCACATGTGACCAATTAGAACCAGAATATCGACAAAATTATCGTACAACATTATCATCTGTATCCAACCTTTTAGACCCATATATACATAAAAGGAATAAAAAATGGCAATATTTAAATCAAATAGTACGAATGAAATGAATGAAAGTATAGTAATTGCCTATTTAAAACACATAACTGAGTTCTTGCTTGATTCACAAACGGTAACATATTTATCAAAAGCAAATTTACTCGAACAAATGCTAACAATAATTGATGAAAACTATGACCAAAATAAACTTACAATCTTTTTATATTTTTCAAAGGCCTAAATGGCCACTCTCCACTTTCTCGATTGAGTCTAATTCGTTTAAACACAGCAAGAAGATTAAATAGGTTAGCGTAACACTCAAGACAGGTAGAAGTTCCTTTTGCTCGGACGGCGACTGTTTTACAATTTTTTTATATCAAACTGCTCCAGATTGGAATCAAACCCTGTCAGAGGCAGTTGTCTCATTTACGACTATTCGAAGTTTTAAAATAAAATTACGGTATGTTTATCTGTGTTCACATGCTTAGACTGTCAGTCTTGTTGCTACCAAAATAAAAACCAATCAACCAATCAATATTAACAGTTTCTTTCATAAATAAATTTATTTTTATTATTAATATAAAATTTTTAAATTTAATTTTGTTGGATGGATAGACAAACCGTTAATGTTCTTTTCCTAAAAAAGTAGTATATATCGATGTGCGTGAGTCACATGTGTAGGCTGTTTCTTCTTTTTATTCAAAACTTCTCGTCAAACCGAAAAAATGTTGTTACTGATTCAGATATTCGCTCGTTTTAGAAAGTAAACTAAATTACTACTTAGAAATATTCTTTATTAACCCTTTCCACTCGTGTGTTACAAAAACAATATGAAATAATCCGAGTGGAAAAAGTTAAAGTATTTGTCAATGAATATGTATAATATATTATATATTTACTGGAATAACAATTAACCCGAGTCGATGTTCTTGTTAAGCAAGAATGTAAGATCTTGTGACATTTGTTGCCCAAGAATCGTTTCTTGCGCACTCTTGCCTCTTTCTTTCCCGAAGAAAGTATTTTTCTTGCGGTAGAAAAATATATGAAAACTTTCTTGTGACAAGAAACTATCTTTCTTGTGCAAGAAAGCAAGAACACTTTTGTTGTCACTTCTTGCTGTAACCAGCTTCACTGCAAGAAACAAGATCTTGCAGTAAAAAAAATCAGTCTTGTGTTAACGGATGAAAGCGTTAGCATGCGTTTCTTGCAGTGAATAAAATCGCTACAAGAAGTTCTTTCGTTCTGTAGGCAGTGCAAATTTTGTCCTATGTAAATTTCTAACGAAGAAAAACATGCTTCATATAAATGCATATATATATACATACTACTTGTCTAACATTTTGAAAAGTAAGGTGTAGGCAATTCAAACTTTCAGTAAAAAAGTTTTTTTTCGAGTTTTATTACATCATTTGATAGAGCTTGAGCTGCTGATCACGAAAACCTATTTTTTAGCCTTACCAAATACTTCCTTCCAATCGGAAAATACGAAATACTCGAAAGGTGTCTTTTGACATCTTCGTTTTTTGGACATCTTTTTCAAAATATACAAAATTGTCTACTTCGCTCTTCTTTCCAGCTTCTGAAAATAATTTTTTCAGATTCAGCACCAAAAACTGAATATAAAAAAGCTGTTCAATTGATACCAGACCCAAAACTCTATTGGTGGTGGCGCTTCGAATCTCCTCGAGTCCACAAGGTATAGATCGATTTTGTAAACCTATCTAGTTGTTTTACACAAGCGATGGAGGCAAATATTTTATCTCATTCATACCACCAGTCAAAAAGTTACGCATCGCTTTTTTTCTCTTTCCTTTTCTTTGTCGAGAAAAATCGTGTTTACTGATACCATAGGATAAAGGGGAAGGTCATTTTTAAATAAAATGCATCTTTTTCATCCAAACTGAGTGACAATTTGTCCATATAGGTAAAAACTGCTGACAAATCGAATGAACATACTTCTGAGATCTTTAAAGACCCTTCGGAGGGTCTCTGAAAATCCCCCATTGGAAAAAAACATAGTTTTCTGATATTAATCGATATTTTATGATCTTTAATACACAGATTAATCACTGTTCATGCTTGGCTATTTAATATGAACGGGGACATGCAAAATAAACACATTGAAATAGAAAAATATACTCGTTAAGATTCGTTTATGTTTTTATTTGATGTTCTACGATGCGATTGAACTGTCGTATTGCAGAGTTGACTGAAAAACAGTTTTAATACATCAGCATATGTTTGACCTTGGGAATATGCTTCGATTGAACGCCAAAAACGCCGGAATAATTTTAATGCAATTTTCCGTTCGGCAAAATGTATACGAGAATCCGATATTAATTTTTATCATTTTTTCAAAACTTTGATGTGTACGTGAACGAACAAATGCTTTTTGATTGCACCAAAGACCTTCAATTGCATTTAGTTCACAGTGATATTTAGCGCAGTATATAATCTTCACATTATAGTTGATCGCTAACATCTCAAGTTTTGTAACCTAGACAATACAGTAAATTATATAGGATGAAATATCTTTCAAAATATGGAATGACTTTCACTTACATTTTGAAAAGCTCGATGTTTTGAGAGTATTTCACGAATTTCATCTAATTTAACCTTAGCCGGTAATTGTACACCTAATTCTTTAGATAGTTCAACTAAACCTTTTGATTTATCTTTGTTTGTCCCCTGATCAAAATAACAATCAATAACTTTTGTTGCACCATTTTCATCGACATATTCGATTTTCTCCACCGGACACCGAGTACCAATATTTTTACCGAATTCTTGTAGCGAATATGCTTTCTTAGTATGAGTTCTTGCATTGTCCACGATGATTTCTATATGATTATTCTTGTATTCTTGTTTGAGTTCTAGCAT
>CAJNOQ010007353.1:0-12409 GCA_905250885.1 Didymodactylos carnosus
CAGCTCAAACAATGACACCACATTTATTCATAACTGCAATGCAACTACGTCCAAGAAAGAAAATAATAAATCCAAAAACATCGAACAGTATACCATCCACGTCTCTGCCACCGATCAGTAAGGTATCCACAGCAACACCATCAACTGATTTTGATATTACAAAATTAAAAATGGAACAACAACAGGATACAGTCATCCTCGATAAAACCAAAGAAATCAAGCAAGATCCAACCACATTGTCGTATGAGGTAGTCGATGGTCTTTTATACAAGATTGCGTCCAGAAAGGGTGCCAAGAACATCAAATTACCATATCTACCACAATCAATGATTCTAAACGTCATGGCTGCTTATCATGATCATCCAACAAGTGGGCATTTTGGCATAAGACGGACATGGCATAAATTAAGAGACCGATATTTCTGGCCCAATATGATGTCAACAATCGAAAATTATATTAAGTCATGTGAAAAATGTGCCAAATTTAACATCCGAAGAACTAAAGCATCAGGTAAATTACACCCTGTCACACCACCCGAGGGTATATTCGAAACAATTTGAATGGATTTTTGGGGTCCAACATCCCATCCATCGGCTGAACGAAACAGGTATGTGTTGGTAGTAACGGCTTATTTATCAAAACATGTCATAGCCAAAGCCATGCCAAACAACACAGCAGCAACAACAGCACAATTCATCGTCGAAGATGTTATCTTGAAATATGGTGTGCACAGAAAATTAATTACAGATCAAGGATCACACTATAAGAACGAATTGATGGGCAGCATTACTCGGCTTTGTGGACGCAAACGCGTCTTTGCAACAACATACCATCCCCAAACAAACGGACAGGTTGAACGTTTCAATGCAACCTTTTACCCGCAATTGGCAAAATTACATGATGAAAATGTTAATGATTGGGATGCACACTTAACCGCATGTGTATTTGCCTACAACACCGGAGTTCATGCGACAACTGGGTACTCACCATTTCAATTGATGTTTGCCCGTCACTCCCTAAGTTAAAGGTCATTCTGTTTTAACTGTTTCATCATGTATTTCGTTTATCTCTTTTCGTTCCCTTTTTATGTGTCATCATACATATGATCTCTGTCTCTTTGTCCATTTAATCATATATATGATCTCTTTCTTTTTTGTCTATTTCGTCATACATATGATCTCGTTCGATTTTTGCGATATCATATGGTAGTTATCTATTTCATCAGACCAATGGTCTTGTACGCTGTTCTAGGTAATATTTCATCATTCATAGGATTTCAATCTCTTTTCATTACGTCATAGGTTTCCAGATAATCTTAGCTTGGTGTAATTTACAGTTGCACCATTTTGTTCATTTTAAATCTTTGATTTTTGCTATAAATAACGATATATTTTAGTAGCTTCGATAGGTTTTTGTTGAATACAAATAAAGTTTTATTTGCTCGATCAACTTAGACTTTTCAATTGGTGAAAGGGATTTTCACCTGATGACAGCGCCCGACCTAACAACTGGTGACAGCGGTAACTATTGTGAAAGTTATATCATCACAATAGGCGAACTCCTCGTTTAGTATATTTTTTTTTATTTTTTTTAGATTTTGCGCCCGATTTATTACTATATAAATTATCAAAAATAATTATAGCTATTGCATAAAATTATGTTTTTAATTAACTAGTCAAATTTTACAGAAAAGTCGTTTTTTGTAATAAAAAAACTTTAGTATAACATTGAAGAGCGTTTAAAAAACTGCACGTATTTGTTGTGGCTTAATTAAAATTAACTAGTAATTTTATGTCGTATAAATCGATTTACTTTTTCTGCGCACTGATGGAATCTCGAGTATGACTCATTCTCCTCAGTTTATTTTCAGCATTTAACTCTAGTATAAATTTCTTCGAACATAATAAGTTTGTAGAGAAAACACTTCTCTGCAAGATGAGTTATTTCACGTTTAAAAGTAATTGACGGCTGATGGGGTTCACATCATTTTATTGAGTGGCTTCTGCACAACATAAAATAATCGTTTTCGCGCGTCATGACCAAAATGCACTTCTGTCATTTTCATTTTTACAGTCATCTTTCTCCACGCGAAGAAAACTACCCATTTCCCCCCTTGATTTTTGGAAATGTACGCTCTGTAGATATTTACATACGCAGTTTGAAAGTTCAGTCGAGTATTCAGATATTTGCATTTCGCAGGACCCACATTGCGCCAAGAACTCTTTTCGAGTGAAAGTCGATATGAGATGTTGTTTGGTTACTCACTTTCACACTACTGCCAGCTCCCTCCGTCGAAGGTGGTTGATGGCACATAAAAATGATGTTTTAGAAGTATTGAATAATAAGCGGAAAGCACACTTATTAGACGTTAGAGATGCTGCTGAATGGCAAGGTTTAACTAGTTCGCCTTATGGAATTGACTTTTGTCCAAGAAAAGGACGAATACCAATTCAATATGGATTGAATGGTATAGGGCGTCACCCATCAACGATGTTCAGTAAGGAATAGGGGCACTGGACACGGGGATAATAAATTCCATACGTCTGGAAAACTTTTGTAAAAATGTATTTTTTACGCATTTTAGTTAATCTTTTTGTAAATTCGTTATGCATCAAGGGTATCTTTTGTTATTTTTTATTACTCGACTCCTTAATGTTTTTAGGAAATAATTAACCTTTTATCTGACGTCCGACTGATTAGTATCAATGAACAAAAGGAACCAAACGATGTTTAGTTGATGTCGGCGTTGAACTAAATTACAGCTGCTTGTTTTTCACTTCGACTATTGTCTATTAAGGAATAAAAGTCGATTTCGGGAATGAGGAAATCTAAGCTTATGAACAATGTTTTAAAACTATAAACTCATAAATAGACAAAAGTAAATTTTCAATGTAACAAAATCGTTAATTTATCCTTGCCATTGTTTAGGTTATAGTTTTAAAAAGTTCTCAAGAATTGTTATTTACACATTGATTGCTGATTTGTAGTCGCAGTTCTGACTTTTCAAAACAGTCATTTTAGTTAGCCTTTAAAACGAAGTTCTTCATAATCTGGTTGAACCCAATGATAATTCATTTTCAGCAATTGTCTATCGAAAGACGATATATTTAGATCTAATGGCAAAATACTTATCATTCGCTCCCATGCATTACAAAGTATCAGCCATTAGTAACATAATTTTTCGAACATCTGTTTGTAAAAAAGAATCTGACCCCCCTTCTAGTACAGAAACATTTGGATGATGCATCCATTTTGGTAGAAAAAATCCACGACAGCTTGACCCATAATTTTTATTCATATCCTGCTCATAACCAACATCCTGTTCATCCAAACTACCGGTTAGCCCTACTTCATCAAGTCGCTGATGAAAATGATTTCTCATATTTTCAATATCTTTTGGTTCAGATGATTTTAATAAATATGTAAATATATCATGAACATTAACAGAATTACGAATATGAGATGTTTCATATGGTTTTAGATTTCTAGTATCTAATAATATTACATTACTATATAAATATAAGCTTTCAGTTTTTATAAACCGTGGAACTTCATCTGGTTTGGATCAATCATTCATACTGGAATAATCTAAAATGTATGGAAGAAAAATGATAGTATTTCAACAGCTTTTGCATTTAGAAAATCGATAAAGACATTTTGTAGTTCTACTTTTTTTTAAATAGCTGTATAAATTCTTACACACGAGTTTTCGACCTATTTATACGGTCATTGTCACGTGCAAAAAATCGTACAGAGTGGCTACATTGAAGTAAAAACAAAACTGAGAAGAATATATATGAAAACTTACACTACAATTGCGGCTGCCACACTCTTAACTTGGGTTACCATGATTAAGAGTTTATTAGGACGATCGTTATAAAATATTAGTAAAAGAATCGTTAGTCATTAGAGCAAGCTCTCCAATTTTTTGTACTTGACAATGACCGTATAAACAGGTCAAAAATTCGTGTGTAAGAATTTATATTTATAATAAACTCTTAATCATGGTAAGCCAAGTTAAGGGTGTGGCAGCCGCAATTGTATTCAAGTTTTTATATTTATCTTTTCTTTTCTTGTTGTTTTTCCGTGAAAAGTATGTTGAATTTTTCTGACGATAAAAGTTACTTATTCGTTAGAACGATCTGATTAACGTGTGTAAATATTGACTCAACGCTTTCATATAAACTCCGATTATTTTGTGCATATTAATAAAATAATCAAAAATGTGTGTGCGTACACTAGAGAAAATGCACTGGCTTCCAATATGAGTCATATATCTGAACTGGATCAAGTTCCATACTTTATCAAACCTGAAAGTCATAAGAGTAATAGGAGCACGAGAGTAACTTACTAAATACTCTCAAGCTTTTCCAGAACACACAGCATTGTTGTACGAGGGGCAATAGGAATGGGGACGTTGTTCCCACCTTCCACACACATATTGATGAATGTCAGCAGTTCATATTGAGATGGTGTCGAGACCAATACATTGTCGTATTGTGAGGAGACTCTATATTATGTGAAACGTCTATTCATATTATTCAGAGCTGTGTAGCCTCATTATTTTGTATCTCAATCTAATTGTGCTGTTCCATATAGATCATTTTTCCCTTGACTGAAACTAAGAGTCATAAGAAAAAATATCGGCTTTCGGGCCTGGATCTTGTGAGAAACTTCCGGACTTTTACCTATACTCTTACCATGACTGACACCGATACGAGAGAAGCGAGTCGAGTTGTCTGGCGTAACCTTTATACTTCAGTTTTACTGGTGCATCCAATGAGTTACCGCTAGAAAGTATCCATCCCTTGTAGTGTATGTGTAATACCTTCAACGTTTTCTTTTTAGATAGATAAAGAATATGAGTGACTTTCTTGATTTGCTCCACTGAATTCTGAAAAAGTGTCCCGAAACAAAGTCAACAACCAAATCTTTTAATATCGCAAATGGACAGAGGAAACTTCAAAGTGTAAAGGAAAGCGGTTTTGCAAACTACCATATTTTCTTTTAGCCCATTTGGCGGCAACCAGGGCCAATGAACCTTCGAAAAAGCTCGTCATCCCACACTTCCACATTTTGTAGGTTTAAAATCAATAACATTAAGTTGTGTAAAGTGCAAGATAACACGGACAGATTTCTATACTAACGCGGCTGTAACATCCTTAACTAACATTTTCATTAAGAGAATTCTTTTTTATCTTTTTATCCAAATTACAAAGATGAAAAAAACTAAATCCTAGGCGATCTTACAAAATTTCATCCTTTCTGTTCAGATCTCACCATTTTTCATGAAAATAGCCTGACTAACTTACTGCGCTGACTCTATAATCAAGTACATATAAGATCCAATCCAGGTTTTATGTATGGTTTACCCAAGATACATAAGCGAGATGTTCCGTTAAGAAGATACGTAACATTGAAAGAAATCATCAGGTTTCCTGTAGCTAAACTCTTACTGAACTTAAGCATTTCACAATATCAGCGTGTTCTTTATATTTGTTGAGTTTCGTCACAAACCTGACAAAATTCTAGTGAGCTCGTTTTCTAAACCATAATTGAATGTACCAATTGCTGAAAGTAGATCTCTATGCCAATGTGCCGCTAGACGAAACCATTGAGACAGTCATTAATAAAATTTATAGTTCGAGTAAGAAACCGTCTATGAAAAAACTAGATTTCAAAAAAATAATGGTTTCCGCAACGAAAAATACGCATTTTTACTTTAATGATAAACTTTATGACCAAATATATGGAGTTTCTACGGGTGTTCCTATTACACCCTTAATGGCGGAGTTATTCATGACTGATTTTGAAGTCTAAAAAGGTTAGTTTTTAGACCACTTATCAAGTCTAAAAACTAACGTTGACCAATAACACGTTGACTAATAACACACTCTCAAACGGGAAGATTGTCTTTATCAGTTAAGAAATTAGAGTCTAAAGCTGTGGAGGCGATGCTAAAAGAACGCTGTAGTCCAAAACGAAAACCTATGTTACTCTATGAGCCTAAATCCACCATAGGAAAACACTTGGTAGCTACAGGCAATGCTTTTGCGAATAGTGATTTTGAAGTTGCCCTAGGGGAAAAGCAAAATATAAATTACTTGTCAAAGAGTCACTAGTCATTCGAGCTAGGTCTCCTATATGCAAATGGGCTTCAGGCAAATTCTTGGGATAAAAAGTGGATACCACCGAAAGGATCTGATAATGTAGTGCAGTAAATGTTGTATCCCTCCTATGTCATTTATGTGAGGATATAACTTCTCTCTTTCTTTCTTTTGCTCTTTTCAATTCGAGTTTTAGACATCGTCATGCGTTGTACGTTAAGGAAAAGAAAAAAACTGTTGTACAGTATTTTTATTTTTATTCTCTTCTATGTCTTGTTTGATTTCGTCTTATGCAATATATGTCTCCTTGAAAACATACGAAGGAAAATTATATTTATATTATTTCTTTATTATTGAATGTAACACTTCTGTACAAACTACCGAAGATGGGCATATAAATAGGCCGAAATATTTAGTTTTTTATCTTTGTAATCTGGTAAAAATGAAAAAATAAAAAGGAATTCTCTTAATGATAATGTCAATTAAGGGTGTTGTGTTACAGGTTCAAAGCGTAGTGAAAAAAGCTAAGCACTGTTCATAACTGAAAACTAAACACATCAATAACAACTACTAATTCGTTCCTTATCGTCATCAAAATCGGCAGAAGAAAATTACAAGGAGGCAGGGACACAGTCAGTCAAACATACATTCACCGTTAGTCGCGGCGACTTCCGAATCATACTACTTTTTCCACAAAACAAGAAATCGCAGCGATGAGGACTTTCTCACCCTATGACGATAATCAGCGAGAAAAAGAAACTTCACATTGATATTACGACAAACATATCTGAAATATCTTTAAGAATGCGCAAATATAAACTTTTTAAGAAAGAGCTAAAGAAGTTTGGGATTTGTAATGTATATGGTCAGAATCAGAACTTACTTGATGAACTATTCTTAGCTGATATGATGCCAAAAAAGTACGAACCCCCGACCTAATCGATAAGTCAACAATGTTCCTCGCTTGTATTGTCTGGCCAGTTTATCGTTAAGCACTCCACTTTATATACCAGTCAATAGAAAATTTCACGGGTTACAAAATGATATATAGGACATTCAGACCCAATGGAGCCCTGGTGTCCTAGGTCGATACGAGCCAGAATCGGTCCCTACACAAATCAAGCTCATATTCACAAGTCTGATATAGTTTTCCTCTGTAATTAAAACTAGCAGCTCACAAAAACCATTTTCAGTCCCTCTCGAAAAAATTCCGCATTCAAACATTTCTCCACTTGAACTTTATTTAGAGTATTTTTTCCCATTTCTTCCCTTTGCACAAAGCAAACCTAAACTACTGTATATCATTCGATACAGAACTTAACGGAGTACAAAATGATAAATATATTACTGAGAACAAATGGAATCTTGGCGTCATCACAGGAGAAATACTAGCCCCGACCTCCACAAATCGATAAGGACGGCCAGCAGGAAAATGCATTTTTATTATTTTCCAGCGGATTTGACATATATATTACTGAGAGCAAATGGAGTCGATTTGTGAAGGTCGGGGCTAGTATTTCCACTGTTAGGAATTTTTTCCAGGGGTATAAAAATGTTTTTTGTGAGGTGCTGGTTTTAATCAGGGAGGGAAACTACATCAGACTTGTGAATATGAGCTAGATTGGTGAAGGGCCGATTCTGGCTCTTATCGACCTCCGTCCTTCCACAAGTGTTCATTTTGGAACAGCTTTTTCTCATAAAGTGTTGATCAAAAAACCGGTGAACGTTAATAGAGAAAGAAATTAGACGAATATATAGTAAAAGACAGGTTACACACAGTTATAGAGGATATAGTGTTAAATGAGTTCAGCTTATAATTAAAAAGAAGCTGTTTCTGTTACTTGGTTCAAGACAAGGTAGGTGTCGTGATCTGAAATCAACCGAGAAACTGGGAAAATGTAGGGCACTGTTGATTCGATATATCTTTTTGCAGATCTGCAGCTGCATGGTGAGAAAACATGACTTGTCTTCGGACTTCTAAAACCATATCCCATCAATGGAGTGTCCTGCAAAGATGAGGTGTCTTGTTTTAAAAGAATTGTCTATGTTTTGTTGAAAATAAAAGATTTAATGGAACTTTTAGATATGCTCTTATAAGCTCTTCAAATTATAGAATGTGATCCTTACTTTTGCTCTCTTCTCTGTCAACTGATCTGTCAATATCGACAACTAGTTTAGTGGGTGTCTGAGACTTTCGTGCCTAATGCGTTGGCTGATGGAGGAAATAAGGAATAATGGGAAGGTTGAATATTTAAGCCGTAAGAACGTCGTTAAGCTTTTTGGTATTGAGAGACTACAATGCTAATATCAAAGCGTTACGGACGGAACAGTTAACATTGTTCGATATTTTTATTTTTAAAAATTTTAGTAAGAAAATATGTCAAATTCAACATCAGGCGATATAGCAGGATTCTTAGCCGCAGATTTAATAATTATTATATTTTCAATTATTGCGATTGTGGTTGCGTTGTTATTTATCGCCATTGTTGTGTTTAATCGTCAAACTCATTCTGTAGCTAATCTTTTAGCATGTCATTCATCTATGGCAGAAATAATGTTTAGTCTGACAACATTAAATATAGCCATACAAATGTATCAGAAGGATATTGCTTCAATCACACCAATGTCTGATAATGATATTGCTTATCCATCCTGTTTTTTTTGGGGCTGGATGATATACGTTAGTGCTACATTACAAGATTATTCATATGCAATACAAGCCTTTTATCGTTACATGTGTGTGGTATATAAGAGCAAAAGCTTTTTACAAAGTTATCGTTTATATATTGTAGTGATAGCAATTCACTGGATGTTTGCTTTGTTGACTCAATTACCTTATTATGTATTAGAACAAATTAAATATGATAATTTTAATCATCTATGTCAAGTAGCAATAAGAAACAGTGGCCTTATCATGTACATCGACTCAGTTGTTTACATATTTCCAGTATCAGTAGTTGTTTTTGTCTATTATAAATTGGTTGTTTATGTACGAACGATTAGTAATCAGTCAAAATTAAGCAATGTTCCATCAATAGCCTTATTTCAAGCAAAACGTGAATTAAAAATGGTAAAACGTATTATTGTTCTTATTCTCATATTACTTCCATGTGGTTTTCCATATACGGTTTTTAATTTCATTGGTTTTGTAGCAGATCCGCCTAGATATCATTTTCGTGTTAGTATTACATTTATTATATTATCATCAGCTCTTGTTATGATAGCAATGTTTTTACAAACAAGAAATGTTAAAGATGTTCTATTCAATTTTATTAGATATAAAACAAATCGTATACAAACAACAACAACAACAACAACAGGTAGTCATAATAATAATCCTCATCCTATATCAATGCTTAATACAAATCAGAAATGATTTAAACTTATCGAACTGATGTTTTTGCATTTCTGTCTCGGATTCTTCAATTAAAGTCAATATTTTGTGTAAGTTTCGAAAGTCTGTGAGAATTTTTCGAGTTGAGGTAACACATTGAGAGCGATCAGAAATTATGTGGAGGCTATGTCGAAACTTCAGATGTTTAAGTTTCTCTTTGGAGTTTTCTGCTGTAAATAATTCGTGACCCAAACACAAAAAAATTGAATAGTTGTGGAAGAAAAATTTTATGGAAAATCTCTGGTTTTTTATTTATGAGCTTGAACTTTTTAATAAATAAAAACAAACCATCGTTAAATCTCAGTGCGGGTTCATGATTACAATGTTGTTTTTGAGGAATAACTTGAAATTTGTTTTTGTTGTTTTTACTATAGACATGTTGAATGTAACTAAATTTGTGATGCCAGAACCATGGCGTTTAAAAGGTTTTTAATATGTGCGAAGTGCTACTTTTTCAAAAATCACAGCGACTTTCTAAGTACTTTTATTAAATTTCAAGGATAACGATTTTATAATAAAGTTTAACACCAATATGACTAATTTCATAATTATTAAAGTAATATTCCTACCTATTTTAGGGTCATTGTCAAACTGCAGAAAACACAATAAAAAAACAAAATGCACAGATGCATAGATATAACGTATAGTAAGATATGCAGTCAGAACGAAAAGAAAAATGGTAATTTACACCATGCTTTGTTACTTTTATATATAACATTTTTCAAGAAATCATGTTTCTCAACTTTTATATTAAAAACATTTAATTTCGGTTGAAAACCGATTTATTATCTACAGTCGAGAAAATGTTTATATAACTGCGGGAACCAAACTTGACTTTAGACAAAGGATCTAATCTTTGCATATGTAGAGAATTACTTTCCAATAAGTTTGTTTAATTTTTTTAAAAAACACAAAATCGAAGTGGAAAATAATAGCATGCTGGCTCATTAAAAATCCAGATAGCAACATTATAACGAAATAATCCATTATACCTATATAGTCGACGTTGTGAATCTTAAATTCAGGCAAATTTTTAAATTTGTCCCAGGCAAAACTCCAATTGGAGTTATGACTGGGCAAAACTATAGTTATAACTAAAATTACAAAACTATAGTTTAACTAAAATTATAGTTTGAGTTTTGCCTGAATGTAATTAAACAAAATTAAATTTTGATATCATCTAAGAATATTGCTGACTCCAGTCAGGTGACAGTCTGCTATTACGTGTTTCAAAGGGAGGAGAAGAGACCGATGTCATTTGGAGCGGTGCGGACATGACGAGAAGTCATTTTCTAAAAGCCAAATACGAGGGAAAGGGATAGAACAACAAATAAACCTTTATTTTTCTTACCTGATCAACCTTTTGAGTTTTTCTCTTTTTATACGTCGACTTTTCCCGTAGCCCTATGTGATGGAATAGGTTTGTCGACTTGATTCAAACGAAAAAACACTACTCTAACCTGGGGATTTCGGGAATTATTTTTGTATTTTTTTAAATTGTATTCCAGTGAATTCGTATTTTTATATTTATATATATACAATCTATTTTAATTATATTATGTTTATGTACAATTTAATATAATTTACTCCTAATCTTCTTAATTCATATTTACACGGAACATCTTTAAACTTTGTCACTGTTCACTCCGTATTCTTACATGCTCCTAGTTTTGAATGGCACTTAGTTGAACATTTCACATTCGATTTCTTACATGAGCAACGCTTTGTTGCACAATCAGACTTACAATCGCAGGTCCCAGTACTTGCACTATGAACAAACAGTTTACTAGCTTCAATAACAGTTATGTCATTTAATTCAAAAATATCCAAGTTTTTCAATTTGACTGACAAGCTGTTTTTAAATCAACAAGACTTTCAACATCAAACTTCGTAGTCAGTATTCCAAACTGACAAGTAAGTTCAAAAACAAAATCTTCACTTTTTTTCTCTTTCATGTGAATAACACCTGGCAAAATTTTCGGATCTGTGTTAGTTCTATCCACATCATGAATTTTAATACCAACACAATCTCCTTGATTAAATTTATCAGCCAAGTTTCTTAAATGTTCATCGTAATATTTTTGTTTTTTATTTGCCGTAGTTAAGTAATTCTCTGTTGCTTGTTTACGTACTAATTCATGGCTAGGTGATGGTACAGAAAAGACCAAAGAGCTCGATGAACATGGAGCATTAGCAGCAAACAAAGTGGAAGGAATAACAACAGCTGGTGATTGAGAAGCATCAGAGTTAGATTAGCAATAACTTCAGCTCCAACACATGACTCTACAATAGAATTTAGTTCATCAAGAACATCAAAACCACGACAAAATTATCTGAAACTATTACAGAAGGTGGTGCCAACAAAACATGTGAAGCATTTTTCGAAGGTGGAGAACAAAAGAAATGAGATTATCAATCAAAATGAAGGACTAAGAACAGGAGCAGTGCAAACGGAACTGAACTGAACTGAAATTTATTTTTACACAAAGGTAGGATATCACAAAAAAGCACCAAAAGGGCTTGTGGCATCAGAAGACACCAAGGTATATGAAAGAGCGAGAAGACATGCAGTAGCAGAAGTAGTATCATCTAATTTTGGATTATCTGACTAACTTTTTCGTTTAGCAGTTATTGTAGTTACTAACTACCTTAGTTAGTAGGTGTTCTAACTACTAACTAGTTAATTTAACTACCAGTAACTACTAACTTTCATAAAAACACAAGCTGAGTGTTTTCTTATAAACTTTTCTTGCTTAATCTCAGTTACATTCGAGGCTGACTCACAGTGGGCAACTAAGCGGACATTAGGCCAAAAAGTCGATTTTATCTATCTTGAAATACAAATAGTGCAAAATGTAGCTCTTGAAATTCTCTATCGAATGGTGTATAAACGTCTATTGTGAAACTG
>CAJNOQ010007354.1:0-12406 GCA_905250885.1 Didymodactylos carnosus
ACTCAGTTTTTGACGCTGATTCCGAATATGATATTTTTACTGCATAAAAATATCATATTCGGAATCAGCGTCAAAAACTGAGTCGAATGATATACTTCTTTTATGCTATGCGACTTTGTGTTTTTTTAATTTTTACGTCGAAACACTACTGAGATTTTCACCAAAAAATAAAAATGAACGAAAAATCTTGAAGTATATACTATTCGACTCAGTTTTTGATGCTGATTCTGAATATGATATTTTTATGGTATGAGTTCTGATTGAGAAAATCGAGAAGTACGGACAGAATTCTGATTTTTTCGTTCCTGACCGAGAAAAAATGAATTTTTCCAGTAACAAAGCAAAATGGAAAAAAAGCGATGTATAATTCTAAAGCGCTTTCAATGGCGGTTTTAATGAAGCACAAAAATCGGTTTCATCTCTTCACACAAAAAGGTAGATAGGTTTGCAAAATTGTTTATGAACCTTTAGAGAAGTCCCAGACGTCCACACTTGCTGGATAGACCTTTGACTTCAACCTCAATTCTCATACTCAGTTTTTGATGCTGAATCTGGAAAAAATACTTTCGAAAAGTTAGAAGAGCGAAAAAGAAAAGAATGTGAGTGTTTTTGAAACTGAAGGATTTTTCGAAATTTTACATCGTTCAGATTTTGTCATGAAAAAAATGTTTTCAGACATTAAAACACATATTTTCGTTTCCAGATTGACGAACTCTCTCTATCCAACCATGTATAAAAAAATGCAAAAATTAAAACTTACTGAATTTTCGGCATCTTACTATGTAAAACAATCTAAGCGTTTAAAGAGCTCCAAAAAATGGTGGAGTTTTTAAAAAATTGTGCAGATAGAAGTCGTCAAGTCTCAATACCTTCCCTGGTTGATAAGATAATAATAACAAACTAGTGATAGATTCTACAGAAAAAACTGAAGTATTGAATAATTATTTTGCTGTATGCACTGTAAAAAATAATTGCGAGATAAAGTGAAAAAAAACGCAAAAAAGTGGGACATAGTACGAAATAAAAGAAAATTTTTTTCCACTATGATCCACTTTTTTGCGAATTTTGCTGCAATATTGTGGGAAATAGTGAATATGTGCTGGAAAAATTTGCCACAATATCCCGCATCGTGATGTTTATTCTAGGATAATCTGCATTATTGTAAGCGATTGTGGTCATTGATTCGAAACAATAATTGAGGATGCTTACAATATTTCGCAATATTGTGAGAGAAAGAGTTCCACAATATTCCATGTTATTGTGGATTATTGCGCAACGTATAGTTGACTGCAATTTTCTCTTCCTTAACCCTTTGGAATCGGATTTCATAGAATGAGGACTGCATAGGTACATAAACAACACGGCGTAAACTTCATTCATTCGCTAAATGCGGATCGATCCGCGCTATTTTCAAAAACTCTTTAATGGAATAAGGTAAATACGATTAATCAATGGATCTCACAGTCGGAAAGTTATCTTTCTCTAAACAGGACTGATAACACTTAGAGCGCTGTTAGAAAGGTAGATGAAACAAAGTCAGTGCGTGACGATAAACAATAGTTTTATTCATATGTATTACAAATTTATAAGTAAAACCACATCACGGTGAAACAAAAGTATTAAATCTAAAATGAGACTAAAAGAAAAAAATAACGTAATATTCATTTATAGCACGTACAAAACAAAAATAAGGGTCAGACATTTCTTTTAAAAATTTCTCGTTCCAAAGTATAGTCGAAAATAATGAGTAATACTGAATGGACATTTGGACCGTGTGGACAATACGCAATTTGTGCTACTGAATGGCCAACTAAATTATATATTATTAGTACTTTTCAAGGTATAACGCACATTAAAGCTCTGCAGCACCCTATTGACAACCAACTTCAAAGATCGGCTTTCTCAATGGTTAAAGAAGAATTTCTCCCGCTAAGATCCATTGTAATCGCCATTCCTTTACAGAGACCACCTCTAACAAGTAAAATTTCTATTATGGACCTGTCAAAAGTTTAAATGAAACTAAGTCATCCAATACAAACATAGGCTATCAGAAGCGCTACAGTGTTCTATTTACTTGATTGAAACGAAGACTAAGACTGCAGTAATATAAACTAGTTATGAGCCTAAAAATTTGACTGCATACGCTTAAATTGAGCTGAGACAATTTCGACGACAGAATATATACATGTACAAACACTTCTCTCTAGATTAGCTTTTTGGCATCAGTGAAACTGCCATAATACAAGCTATATAATGAAAATGACTATTATACACACTGTTCATGGAAAAATAATGTCTTTACTTTTGCCACTTTATTGCGCTATATAGTGAGATATTGCGATTCTTCACAATATTCTACATTATTCTACTTTTTCCCGATTTATGTCGCTTTTATTTTTTACAGTGTGTACACCAACTAACAATCACACTGTGTTTCCTGTTATTCCTCAAGCCAAAAGAGTTGTCGTCTTTCCAAATTTATTCTAAAGAAGTTTATGAATTACTTTCACAACTAGATACATCTAAGGTATGTGCACCTGGTACCACTAACCGCATGTTAAAAGAAGGTGCATCTGCAATAGCGTCTATACTTACTATTTTTTTTAATGAATTTTTATCAAATAGTATTTTCCCTGAATCGTAGAAGTTCGGGCACATTTTTAGCTTATTTAAATCTGTTAATGCCCAGATTTCATCCAACTACAGGCCTATTACGTTGTTAAACAGTATTTCCAAAATATTTGAACGCATAGTACATAAACACTTCTACAGCTTTTTACGTAATTTCATGAAAATTAAGCAGGCTTTCTGCGTGGACTTTCTATCGTTACGCTCAGTTAGTGAGAATGGTTCATGAAATAGCTACATCTCTTGAGGAAGATATACCAATATTGGCAGTTTCCCTTGATTTTAGTAAAGCATTCAGTAAAGTTTCCCATGAGGGTCTGTTATATAAGTTATGTAGTGCTGGTTTGCCGAATGCTTTGCTGAAATGGTTTAAGAGCTACCTAAAGAACTGACAAGTAGTAGCTATGGTGGATGGAAGTATGTCATCAAAGCGAGTGTTATTCAGTTCGGTTCCACAGGACTCTGTTTTGGGAACTCTACTCTTTAATCTATATAAACGATCTCTCAGACAAGCTGGGCAATACTTATCTTTTATTTGTGCATGATGTGTCTGTGTATGTGAAGGATAAAGAGCTGAAAGGAAGCTGTTCAAAAAATGAACAGTGATCTGGATAAGGCAAATGAATGGTTACTTCCATTAAATGTTGATAAATGCGTTGGCCTGATATTTTCTCGTATCTTCCATACAAGTATACCACGTTTACAGATTAATAATGCAAATCTCGATTATGTGTCTGAACATATCCATCTAGGGCTAATATTGACAAAATGCTATTTGTGGCTTGTTTATATCTAAAACTTTCATCCAATCAATTTGAAGATTATTTTTCGAATATTTGAATGCATTGGTGACACTAAAGCAGGTATAGATATATAAATACATACCTTGCTTTCCCTTCTGCGGTTCCTGCACATGCTCGATGACTAACAAAAGCCATGTTTAACGACGACTATCCCCATCATAAATACTCAATCATAATTCTTCTAAAAAAAAGACATACAGTTTTTTTACAGTTACAGTTTTTACAAATTAGCATAACTAAAATCTGTTTTATTTACGAAACTTCACAGCAATATTAAAATATCAGAAAAATCAAGTATTTAGGTCTCCGAGAAAACGTCTTAAAATCTCTTAGAAACCTTTGATGTTGGCGCAACTGAGTTGAGTGTCCCAACTGTGGGCTTGCTCAATGCCGACTTTTTATGAAAATATTTATATTTCTGATAGAAGGGGCTTAGAAGAGTAGTATGTCTGTAACGTAACCCTCATGTATTGGAAACAATTAGTGTACAAGTGCTAGAAACGGAAGTCAGCGACTAGTAAGAAACCGATATGGAAACATAGGAAAGTAACATTTGAAACTGAGGACAATCAGAGTTTTTTTAACTGCACTAGGTTTTGCATTAATTCAATTATTTTTAATCAAATGATGTTTTTTTTCTTTGACGAGAAATATCTGTCACACGAGAATTCTATGAGCATGAGCAAAAAAAGGTGTGTCATTCATGTGTTTGATCTCTAACGTCAAAAAGAGTCACGCAAAAGAACAGATTTCTTCCTTTCTGTTTATTTTTCTTTCTTTCTTTGTTTCGATTGATGTAAAATGCGATCGATGAATGCGAAGATAAAAAAAGAATTACAATTTTTGATGTGGTCCTTAACAGGTTTTCAAAAAATTTTTCATTATATTATTATCTGAAACCAATCTAACATGTAAAATATTATACACAATAAAAAAATCCAGCTTATCCTATCTATCTTTCTATTATATCCGTCTTCCTTCTGTAATTGTCGAAGAATTCAATCGCCTCCTTTGTGTTACATTTAACATTTGCCTATAGAGAATATTCTTCTATAAATACAGATTATAATATAGAAATTTCTTTTTTCGATTTCTCTTACAGAATTGTATGAACACCATATAGGCACACGGTATTCAGGTACTGTTTATACTGTATGTAATACTGCTATCTTTCCTAAAGCCTTAGGATTGCGTCCCATGAAAAAATTATTCCAAACACGGTTTTTCCTCGGCTATAAGTTCTGAATTGAAGCATTTTTAGGGGTGCCAGAACAGCGAAATCCGACCTTATCTAATACTATCAAGCGCTCTCATACTGCTAACTGGAAAGAGCATACAAAGTTGCATATTTCTATCCGCAAATGAGATTTTCTCCTCTGACATTCGGAAAGAATTTTTGACTGGAGGACATTATCCGCATTAGCAGATATCACTCGTTTTATAGCGTGTTGCACGAGCTCAAAATCTAACAAAACATAACTTTATTTATATGCAAATGAAAGCAGCTTCCAAGTTTGTTCGTATGACACAACAATGAAGTCTCTAGCTTTGTTTACTCCTTCATGGTAAGCGTTGGTGTGAGACCTACTTTGACTCTTTCTGGCCTCCTCCCTCGAAAACTACACGTTGGTTCTTCGAGATCTTATTACCCCATACGCTACTCGACTAGTGATACAAAAGGCACAAGGTATTGACTCTGGTGGTTTTTCTTGTGGCGGTTTTCTGGAAATCCCGTCAAAATCCTATCATCTGGCTAGAGTCAGGAACCGGAAAAAATACTCAGTTACCCATAAAATGACATGCTGAATCCGAATTTCAGAATGGTTTGGATTTAATATTTATGTAACTGAGGCTTTTTATGGGATTTCTAGAAAACCGCTACACGGACCTGTATGGAAGTACCCAGATCCTTTTCTCTGGGAAGCTTTCTGGCTATTAAGAATACGTATATCTCACGTTCAAGAACAATTAGACCACTTTGAGGAGCTACATGTTTGAATGGAACCTTTCATCTCTCGTTTTACAGCTGCCAGTGCCGCAAGTTATGTACTCTTGTTTAACACTAGTATATGGCGGCATCTAGTCTGTGTAACTAACTTGAAAGCTGTTATACGTTGAAAGGAGTAAGTCAAATGGTATCCACAAAGCAGCTGATTTGTTTTAATTTGCAGTAGAAAGGACTTCCAGGCTCGAAGCAATATCAAAGAGAGAACCGCTAGCTCTAAAAATTAATATAACGCAACTCAAGTCCTATGCGCTTTTTTCTCGCTTTTAGCTACGCCTCTAACCGCTATAAACACTTGTGGCACAATTCTGGAACTAAGAAGAACGATCGTCAGATGATTTTCTAATATATTTTTATCCTCATTCGCTTCTTTTGGGACGTAATTAGACCTGTTGGTAATTTCCGATGTTTCTTGTTTTAAGAGAAATCTGATATCCTAATTGCTAATACATGCTTTATGCCTTCTCAAACAATTGACTCGTCTATTTAGAGCGATATTTATCAGCATTAAATACCATTAAGACTTGAACATAATTTTGTTCATAAAAGATTTCGTTCGATTAATGAGCTCTATGGGCAAATTGGCACTGGTGTCAAATTATCATGCTCAACTCAAGAAGAAATAGATAAAAGATTTCAAGTAGGAAAATTATATGATATAGATTACTAAGAAAAAAGTACGGATTATTTGAGAAAGAAAAGTAACTGATCAAATCTATGTTATGTATGTAGATTACAGCAGCGTACTCAGGAACTTCCCATGGTGTGAGCCAGTGAACTAAAAAGTTTTATGTATAAAAAGTCTTTTATAGACATCAGAGAGATAATTAAATATGAATCTGTTATCACATTGCTGTGGTTTTCATAGAAATTGAAAAATACTCATAACACATGAAAAGGTTATTACAAAGTGAAAANATTTTTTGTTAGTAGTTTACAGGAGCGGTCTGCTGAACGTCCCATTGGGTGTGCCAGGTTAAAAAAAATTTTTTTTTTAAAAAACTTTTTTTAATACATCACCCCCCCCCCCCCCCCCCCTACTACGATCCTCCGTTATAGACATCAGACATGTCGGGCTTATCCTTGAACAGCTCTATCAAAGAGATAAGTGTACGTTTTTACTAAGATCTTGAATTAAGATCGCACTGGTTAGAAGAAGTTTCACTAGGCATATGATTACGACTATTCATTTATTTTATCGTCAGTTTATCTTCAGTCAAAAAAATTTGAAGAATAATGAAAATCAGCAGAAAACCTGAAAATAAAGTTAATAATAATTCAAGTAGAAATAGTAAATTGAAAAGAGAAAAAATAATATTAAAGTTGGCCACTTGGGAATGCCATCTTAGAATTTGAACTTGCCCCTCGAAATTTGGAAATGAACTCGTATAGAAGAAAAGCAAAAAAGTCATTTCTGGTAGAATGAAATTAATGAAAAAGAATAAGAGTTTGAACTTTTGCAGTACCATCATCTTATGCGCAGCTTCCTCTCTCGCTACTCTTTTAATGCACCCTAATGCTATTTCCGCTCTACAGCATATGCACGCATCTTTTTTTTGTTTCACTTGTCAACATCCGCATATATTATGAAACACCCGTTAGATGATTCGTTCTTTTTCGTTATTATTGTTTGTAAACAAAAAATATCTTATTTGTGTTTGATGCTCGTATACAGAAAACGTATACTTAGATTATTCCTTCTGTTTACAATAGTATGAAAAGTTATTTTACGCGCCATTATTTGTGCGGTTTACTACTGCTTTTTTGTTTTTCAAAGAAAATAATATAATAAAATGAAGAAAATAGTTAATACACGCTAAGTGTACAGCAATTTGAATGAGAGTGTAAGTCAGAAGTAGTCATTTCTTTCTACTGTTGTTCAGTCACAAAGTTAAAATATCCCTCCATCAGTTACTTTTGAAAACGGGACTCAGAAAATGAAGGACTTTACCTGTGCATATATCAGTTAATCATCCTGGCAGTACAAAGACCACAAAGTAAAAATGTATGAAAGTGAGGAATGCACGTAAAGATTCTTGATGTAAGATGCTGTTAGTAGCTTTTCGAATGTAGCAAAGATCAGTGCAGTCATGTTGGACGCAAAGAGATTGGGGCTCAGTTTTTCCGTCCCATTCATTGGATACCGGCTCTAGCACAACGACATTACCACGATTTGCTAAAGCAGAGGTTGGATCTTTTTCTCGATCTATCTTGATTTCTTTTCAATAAATATTTCTACTCCTTTCTATCCAGTCATATACTGACGATCAAATTTACTAGTGGTACTGGTATATTTTAGCCTGGTAAATGCATAATTACTGTTTTCTTTAATTTTGTGCAACAAGTTTTTCATTGGAGATAGAAGAAAGCTGAAGGAGAGAAATCCGGTCCCTTGGCTATATCTTTGCTCTAACAAGGAACTCACCCTAGCGCTAAGATCCCTCCACAGATTTTCTGAAAATGCATGCCTGAATGTTTTCTTCGCATTCAAGAAACGTTACCTTATCGATAATACTCATAGGCGAACCAAAAGATATCAATTTTACACTCATTTTTATTTTGAGATCAAACTCTGGTCACATGTCGAACTGAAACTAAGAAATACAGGACAGTAGAACTTTAAAAAATTTGAAAATGAAGTTTTTTGAAAATAATTTTCACAAATTCATGAAAACTGAAAAATTGAAGATATGTAACTCACAGACAGAGTAGACATAGTCAATATAAATTGTTGTAAACTGTCTTGAATGCATAATGTTCTCGAAGAAAAGTCCGAGTAAAACATGATGTATATCGATCATAAAATAAAATATTAACGAAGTATAAATATTTTACTTGAATTTCTTTCATTTTGGAATTTTATAATTAGAAAACTGTATAGGTAGTTAGATCGATCAGACTCGTGAAATCTTTCAAGTCGTCATTTATTTAGTTTTTCGTCAAATTGCAAGCGAACAGAAATCGCGCGAGTGAGAATTTTGACGCGATCATAGTGAATATTTTAAGATTGCGAGAATGGCGTATGATTACTGCTGTAGTATAAGAGAAACGCGATTACTGTAAGATCATGACTTCTTATGTAAGTCTTAGCGTGGACGTGTAACGCAATGGCACCGTGAATTGGATAAGAAAGTTGACTTAGATGTGTAATTCAAGAAATCCATATTGTGGAGATAACTATTGCATATTTTAGAATAATAGAGAAAAACTACAAAAATTTATTATTACCGATAAAAAATTAAAATACAGATACATACTACGTATTATTTTGCATAAAATATAAGTGGATAAGTCTATATGATTAGAATAGAGTAAATGAATGAGAATAATACAAATGAAACGTTGATGAATAATTGATTTTTTTCACTTTGTAATAACCTTTTCATGTGTTATGAGTATTTTTCAATTTCTATGAAAACCACAGCAATGTGATAACAGATTCATATTTAATTATCTCTCTGAACACAAAATATGTTGACTTGATAAAAACTGATTGCTCTAAGCGATCTTTTTCAAAAGATAGACAAAATTCTACATTTGTAGGATTCATCTTCCTGCTATAGTTTTTTTCTGTTTAAGTACAGGGGAACAGTGGTGAATGTCCTCGAATAAGATTTATGTAGTTAAGAACATAATATTTCGTATGGATATTCAAAGACAAAGTTTTTATTTAAAGAGCACAAAAAATATTTTGACTTTATATGGATAAAATAACAGTTATATCTATCTAAGAACGTGTTAAATTGTTGAATAACATTAGCATTTTTGTTTTTCGAGAATTCGATAACGATTATCAGAATTGGTCTGTTATATTTCATGTATGATTGAAAAAACTTTTAATATGACTAATGTACATTATGAAATTTTAGATTTATAGACAAACTGAGTATATAAGTTGAATCATTTTTATTTTCTTATTGATATTAGGTAATTTTTATGTACAACATTATCAAATATAACTGTTAAGAGTATAGAGTTTTCTTCATTTTAATGTTGTGTGAGAAGAAGAGAAAATATATGATAGATAAAAGTGTAAATTGCATGAATTTCAAATTAATATAACAAATAAGAAAACAGTATTTAAATCAAATTACTCTGCTTGACATACCTTTGAGCCTTGCTTGAACTCTATTATTGAGTGAATTCTAAAAAGTTAGTTTTATATGAAAAAGTGTTAATACTGTTGTTTAAATGTGATTAACATCTTGATCTTATAGAAACAGTTTCAAGTTTTACCAGTAAAAAATGGTTTCGTTGATTTTTCAGATAAAACTATGCTATATATCGTTCTATTATGGAAAATGAACATCTAAATATATAAATTACAAATTATTTGTTTTCGTTTATTTATTCTAAATGTGATTCAAACAAACATTTTCTAGTCATTTTTTTACATGTTGATGGATGAAGTTGACGTTATTAGTCAAGAACAACATCCTTTGGAAACGACAACCACCACCATTATTAATGATAATTATGATGATCTAATTGTACGTTTACCAGATCCAATTACTATTCGTGGTTCTGGACACGTTACAGTCTTTGCATTAAATAATAAATTTGATGATGAATATCCGCAACAGTTAACGGCGCGAGTAGCAAGGGATGAATATAGTGAAACAATTAAACGTGTCAATACTATTCTAAGAAAAAATGTACCAATTAATTTCAAATGGTAAGCAACAGTCTACACAGTGCCGTGGCCAAAGGAGGAGTGTAAGAGAGTGTACGCCCTCCCTTGCTTCTGAAAATAATTTTCTCTTTAGCAATCTCTTTTCCTCCAAGCATTTCGTCTGAGCTCTTGCCCAGATCCTGTAACCAATCTAATCAAAATTTAACAAGCGCATGCTTTCTTCCCCTTTGTCTCTCAGAATAGTTGACAGCAAAATTTTTCTTTCACTTTTCTTCAATGAGATTAACAGCTCAAATTGATATCAACATCATCATTTAGTTGTTGTGTTATATGATTTTCTCTCAAATAAATTTACACCTCTCCTGCTTTTTTCTCTCGCCCCGCCCTTCAGTCTACAGATATTATGATTGAATATTAATCATTATTTTCTTATTTAAGGTTATTGTGTGGGTGTATCTGTTGCTGCTGCACAATTGGTCTGTCAATGTGTCCCGTGTTTTGTTTAAATAAACGTTCAAAACATGCAGTGAATAAAATACTTGAATGGGAAAATCAACGTCTTTATCATATATTAGGTAATGAGATACATCTTTTTGGTAATAAATTCTAACTAAGTATTTCCTTTCGCTATTGTTTAGGTTTACATTGGAAATTAGATAAACAAAAATGTCAAAACAATGCTGTTCAAGAATATGTATTAATGATCGAATTTCGTCCAAAATCAACATTAATAAGACCAGATTGATATATTGATTATGCTACCTTCGATAATTTTATATGCTCAACGAAGCATTAGTATTTTCCAATTTTTTTTAATTCTCATAAACCTATAAATAATAATATAGTAGAAGAAAAAGAAGCATCTGATATGTTCTGTTTTATTTTATAAACTTTGACGACTATCATAATGCATTTTTTCTTTTCTTCTGTTGATTTATTGTCAAATAACATAGTCTTTCACCTAAAACAATTAAAAAACATTTTGTTTTTATGTTCTACTTAAAAATGCATAAAAAAAGCTTTCGGTTCTAATATAAGACGATGCTTAAACTGTCAGAAATGTAGTTTTACAATAAGTTTTTATACTATATTACATAGTCAACCGAAATTGTTTTTCTTCTCAGCTCTGTGATATATAAATAATAAACTATAAAATTTACTATGTATAGAAAGAAATACTGTCATGTTTTTTTTTTGTTGCGAATAAACTTAATCGATTTTTTAGATTCACTTTGGTCACCAACGAAGCACAATGAAGAAACAAAATTTGCTACAAAGCAAAATCACCTATTATATCTCAGTGTAGTTAAGCGAAGGCTTGATTGAGGTTTTGTGCAATCGTTGCAGTCTCAAAACTGCAACTAAAGAATTTAACTTACTTTTAGACTTTTAACACAAATTTTTTCGAAACAGTTTCTCACGTTTTTTTTTTTGTTCTATCCACGGGACAAAACTCTATTTGCGGTTTGGATTTTGTAGTCAAACTTGGTCGCACACATCTCTATGTGCTCTTTAACCAATATGCTTTATTTACTTTCTTTTAAAAATATAAATCTTGTTATTACAAGATAATTTTATGTATTTTTAATACATTATTATTTTTAGCTCAAATTTTTATGATGAATATCATTAACAAGATATCATTAATCATTAATTCTAAAACGAAATGGATATGCGCACTTAAGACGGAAGAAGTGAATTATCTTTTTGTTTTAAATAGAAAAAGTGGGGAGGTTAAGCAAGGAGCTGTTAAAAATGAATACCAAAATTCGACTATCTAAACTATCTAACTACTTAGGAGTTATTGCATGAGAAAAACAACAAGTCATGCTCAAAATGATGTCTCACGAGGGAACCTCTCGAGGTGATTAAAAGCTTTTCGACTCAGACTATTTTCATCATGTAGGGAATGGTCAGTAGTGAAAACCCCAAGTTGGCTTGGGCCCATATGCCTTTTTGACGGAGATATGAGTTAATTAATGAAAATGCCATTAATAATAATTAATTAATAGCTCACGACCATGATCAGCTAGGAGTCGAAAATTTACACCACAGTTGAAGATAGATGTTGTCTACTCACTGCGACACTTTTAGGCTTATAAACCAAAGCTTTTGCAAGATATGAATTTTTTATGATTTAGACAACTTTTAGTGAAAATTCACCATTGAAAACCTAAAAACTTGTTACCATCTTTTAAATACCTCTGTTCACGCTGCAGAAGCTCAGCGGCTCTTAGGGACCTATATCTAAATGAAATAAGTCTTTCCTGAGTCGATAGAGGTACCTAAAAAATGATAACAAGTTTTTAGGTTTTCGATGGTGAATTTTCACTAAAA
>CAJNOQ010007355.1:0-12405 GCA_905250885.1 Didymodactylos carnosus
TGTTAAACGTTAATACTTTATTATGTTTTTAATTATGAATTTAATGTTATACTTTTAATTTTCTGTCTGGCTACTGATGAAAATTTAGCAAATAAATTGAAACGTCTAGCTATAGATACAATTTTTTACGAATAAAAAAGCAATCTTATTTCTAATTAACTAGATAAAAGAGTAAAAAAAATCGAGTTTTATCCGATTATACGATGCAATATTCGATGCAGCCAGTCTGAAATTATGGTTGATAGAACACAATAAGAATCAGATACATCTAATGACCCTTTGGGGACGGGAAGCCTATATATAGGCAACAGTCCTGGACCGACTTGTAAATCACTTTTGTATGTCTCTTATAGCACTATTATCACTAGTCTGCTACCACAGATCATGAATCGAATGATTTTATTGGCGTGTAATTGTACAAAGCTGAGCCTAGCAGATAAAATTTAGAAAACTAAATTTGCTACGCATCCTGTTCCAAACTCAAGCTTGAGAAGTACTTCGTTTGTGGTGTAAAACTAAAAATTAGCTTAACAAAAGTGATTTTGCCGAATTTTCACTGTGAAGGAGATGTTTCCCAAACTTGAGCCTAGAAGATTAGCTTTACACAACTTGAACTTCATGGTGCAAAATGATAACTACTGTTTCTCCTCGTTTAGAACAAGGCGATTTCTCACTAGTTGCATCTAGTTGAAAATTGCCTTACACTAGATGCATCGCCCGATTTTAACGATAGGATGGAATGGAATTGACTTAAAACGGTGTTCAAGTAGATGAGTCGATCGATATATCTCACGATGCATCGCGCAATACATTGTACGATGTATCGGCCGCTTTATCGGGCGATAAACGATTTCTCAGCTGCAGCCATTACACAATTAGGTTCATCTCTCGATATATTGCCCGATGAATCGGGTTAATATCGTTACTAGATACATAACTAGATACATTTAGAAATGAATCGGCTGTATCTAGATGTATCGGCTGATAACCGGATTCAACTTTTTCTCTTTTTTATGCATGTAGATGTATCGCATTTTGTATCTAGTATATCTAGCTGCATCGGGCGATACCCGATACATTTTTCATGCTTAGAGTTCTTTTCTTTTTACGAAATATTCATTCTATAAAATACCTTCCTATTAAAATTCAGAGTCTGCTAGCACCAGTCTTCAATCACAAATGACTTAACTTATCAAACAGCTCTAAAGATCTTTCGAATTATAACTGTGTAGAATGAAGGTTTTTACTACATACGTGTTAAAATCTATTTTTTCGACATTCAGTTACGTTTTCTTTAACAAAACTTGGACATTTTTTTAAGAGAACAGCGCAGTCTTTTTATTTAAACCCAGTGGTGGCTAATTTTTAACTTCTCGAAATCTTCCTTTTCCAACTATTGTACATTGAAAAGATTTCAAAAACTCATATATAGGTAATATGAAGCCAGAGAGAACCGAATGACCTTTGATAACAAGTTCATCAAAATAGAAAGTACTAAGTTGAGATCTTTCATTTGAGTCCAAAATCAAGGCTTACGAACCGATTAAGGTACGTACGAAGAGTGACTATTTTAGCTGGAGAAATTGCTTTTGCACTGTGGAAGTGTTTGGCTTCCTGAGAGAGCTAGAGATCTACGGTTTTTTGCCGTTAAATTTGAAAATTCAAAACTATCCATCGTTTTCGTTGCCGATAGTTTGATATGATAATAGGGAGTTACAGATGACTTTAACCATATTACTATTTTCTTCTTGCATGTGTCGAGAAACCATCGTTTTTCTTCTCGAGCTCGATTTTCTCTACTCTAAAACATAATTTATTGACGATTTGATGGTCCTTCTTCTTTCTTGTATCATATGATATTTATGTTTTTTGAAAATTCTATGAAATGTCAGAAGAGAAGAAGGCAAGCGTTATCTTCTTCTTTTTACAATGAAATCGTGATATGAAGTACAGACTTGTCGTTTCCGAAACGATTCTTTTTCTTCGTTGATTGCGTATAGGCTATACACAGTCAATGAAGAAAAAGAATATTATTCATTTATCTTTCATAGGCACTGAAGCTGAGATCATAACCCTGAATGATATAATACTATTTATTTCCTTTTAAATCTCTTTCTCTTTTTTTCTGTCGTTCTATGTCTGCTGTGTGCATGTCTATATGTACTATAGAAAGAGCAGTACCATACGAATCATATATACATATATATATACATTCACATACGTTGAATTTGTGTTTCAAAAGATAATCTTTCTTCTTGTTATTCTATGATTTGTTACTGTTAGTGCAATTTAAAAAGTTAAAAAGTAATTGAAGATATGAACGGTACAACTACAATGAAAGCTGCTCGTTGGTATGCAGCAAAAGATATTCGTGTGGAAGAAACAGCTATTCCAATTCTTAAGAAAAATCAAGTTAAAATAGAAGTACAATTTACTGGTATCTGTGGATCAGATTTACATGAATATTTACATGGACCTCTGTTAATTCCTCCTCAGGAAAAACCTTATTCATTGAATGGACATAGTGGTGTAACAACACTGGGACATGAATTCTCTGGAATTATTGTAGAAATAGGACAAGATGTTCACTCTGATAATATTCAATTAGGTGATCGTGTTGTAGTAGAACCAACTTATAAAAATCCAAATAGTGTGTTTACATCAAAAGGTGAATATAATCTATCAGAGCCACTTGGTTTTATTGGTCTTATGGCCAATGGTGCATTTGCAAAATATGTAATTGTTGAAGATTATATGGTACATAAAATACCAGGTAAGTTTTCTGTATAGAGCAGGCGCACCTGTGACATTTCCGCTCGAAATCGGTTACATAATCGAGGAATCTACTCTTCTCATGAGTAGAAGTGAGAAAAAATGTAAAAATGAGAGTTCTAAAAGAAAACATTGTTTTGTGCCAAAATGAATGAGAAAACTTTTACTCAAAATGCCTTTACCATAATTTCTTCTTGAAAAAGACTAAAATGCGCATCATTAGGCGCAGTTTTTCACGCTGATTCAGAATATGTATAGATTGTACGGATAAAAATTTAACATTTAAAATTTTTTTTTCATGATTTGTCAGAGGTTGTCCAGGGATCCGATCTCTAGAAAACGCTTAGGAAATCCGCTTTTGCTTGTTGTCTTCGACTCCGCGGATAAGAACACACGGAAAAAGTTATAAAAAATTGTTTCGAACTGAACAGATTCTTTGAAACCAAACGTCCACGTGCCTATTGAAAATTCTCTACTGTGCCTCTTCCATCCGGTTTTGTTGCATTTTTTTCTGTATCTGTCGCGTGTCCGAGTAAGACGAAGTGTAAGGAAATCTGAAAGAAGATGGGAAGTGAAAATCTGATAGATTTTTAACGTATATGTTCTTTATAAATATTTCAGATAGTATGAGCTTTGAACAGGGTGCGTTGGTCGAGCCATCTGCTGTTGCTGTCTATGCCGTCAGACAAAGTAATTTACAGTTAGGGGAAACATGTGTAATCTTTGGAGCTGGTCCAATTGGTCTTCTGTGTCTTTTGGCTGCAATGGCTGCTGGTGCTACACGTATTATCATTGTGGACATTGCAGAGAAACGTCTTAAGAAAGCACGTGAATTAGGTGCAACATTAATTATTAATGGTAAGGATGAAAATATTTCACAACAAATTAAAAAACATACCGGTGGTCTAGGTGCAGATGTTTATATTGATGCAGCTGGTGTTCAATCGACATTTACAACTGGTATTGCATCTCTAAGAAATGGTGGAAGAGCTGTGTTGATTGCTCTGTTTGAAAAACCTGTGACAGTAAATGCACTTGATTTGGTCAAGCGTGAAATAACAATAAAAGGAACATGTGCCTCTCGAAATGTATTTCCAGATGTAATTAAACTTATTGATAGTAAACAGATGAATGTTGAAGCGCTTATTACACGTAAAATCAAGCTGGATGATATTGTCAAAGATGGATTTGAAGCCTTAGTATCTGATCCATCAGAAGTTAAAATACTAATTGACATTGGTGCTAATTGAAGAAAGACACATACAACGTTTGTACTGAGAATATGACTGAAACACTTTTTAAATTATTTGTAACATGTGATTATAGTAGTTGTTGTGAAGAGGAAAAAATAGAAGACACATGAAAAAGTTAATTATGCCCAAAGAAACACTAGATTGCTGCTTTTAGTTGTCACAGATTTACTCTGACTTGATTCGATATTAGATCAGTTATAATTTTTGGATACAAAAACCTCTACCTCTGCAACTCAGAGCTTGTCACTCATTCAAGTAATGCCCTCATTGTAGATTTCTCACTTGAACTGTGCATCTGACTCCTTCACATTTCTAAATAAGAAATTATACTGACGAAAAGCCTACGTTTCAGGCCACGGGAAACTGTGCAAAACGATACCAACCAACGATTCTTGGGTTACTTTTTTTAGTTGTTGGTGTTTCTACGAAATGTTTTTGTGAAGACGTGGAGACGAATGTCATACTCTGCCGAAAGAACGATTTAAAGCAAGATAAGGAATGTTAGAGTATTGTTATTCATGAAATGATCAAAAAGCAGCTCATCTTTAGAAAATAGGAGAAGTATGCTCTTGAAATGGAAGCAGTCCATTTTGTAACGGTTACTGATTTGGCGTTTTTATCGATGATTTGCTATTCACGACTCTTTAGCAGATTATCTTAATTCAAAAACGCAAGAAATACGATAAGTTTTTTCGCGTTTATTTTTTGAAACGTCTTATTTGTGTTTCTTGGCGTTACAAACTTCGAAGGACGAAAAAAAAAATTTTTTAATTCAAAAACAAAAAATAAACTCTTTCCCATTTTTTGCATTTCCAGTTATTGTTTTCGTATCAGGCAGTGACTGTTAATGAAGGTAGGTCGATTCTTTACTCTGTGTCAGTGGACTATAGCTGAAAAAATTCTCTGCTCCTTTTCCTTTTTTCTTCCGAAACTTCTGCGTCTTTATTTAATTCAAACAAAAAAGTCACTTTCTGTCATAAAATTTCAAACAACTTATTAGTCTTCTTCTACAGTTTTTTATTGATTATCCTTGTGTGAGTGTGTGTTATCAATTTCACAGTGTTTATTTCCGTTATAGAGTGATTAGCAAAAGAAGTCACTCTCTGAGCGTATTATAAATATAAATACGCGTGTGCATATGACTATCTCATTTTGTTTTCTTCTTTCTCATTGTTTTGATTGTCACACTTTCTCTATAGAAATTAAGTTATAAAAAGAAATTTTCAGAAATCTGTAATGTTTCCAAGGTGGGTCGCTGGGGACCAGGATCTCCAGAGACCCCCTCAAAATTCTAAGATCCTGAAAGTGATCACACTCAATAGAGAATCAAATTGTGAGCAGAATGAGATCAACCAGAGCCTTCTACGATCACATCCCGTGGAATTACAGCTAGAAAAACTGAAAAACTCGAGGCTTTTCGATTTCACATCTGTGCTCGGCTCATAACTTCGCGAGATATGATCGCAGAGGGCTCTGGTTGATCTCATTCTGCTCACAATTTGATTCTCTATTGAGTGTGATCACTTTCAGGGTCTTAGGATTTTGAGAGGGCCTCTGGAGATCCTGGTCCCCAGAGACCCACCTTGGAAACATTATAGATTCTGAAAGTGAGTCCATCGGATTGAGCATCACGTTCTACCTCTAAAACCATAGTTTCAGCTCTCTCTCATGAGAACTGACTCGTCTGGAACCCGATGATCTGAAGGATTTGGGCGAAAGTGCTGTCCTATTCGATGTAGGTCGAATATCTTTTGAACAAAAACAAATCTCGAAAAAGTGGATATATAACTTTGTAGAGCTTTAAACGGCGAATCGAACGGTGTAAAACTTTTGGCTCTACGACCTCTCCAGGCGGAGTTGATGCATTTGCAAAAACAGTTGTCGCATTTTCGTCGCTGTAGTTTCGGCCTTCCGCAAAAACCCATTCCTCGTCTTGGAGATCTGAAGACTACATGACTAGTTTCAGTTTTTGATGATGAATCTGAATATCGAAACCGCAAATCTCTACGATCTTTCTCGGTGGAGTTATAGGCATTTTTCGAAAAACGGGTATTTTTTCGGTTTTTGACCATCGCTCCGTATTTTGGAATTTTCTCGTCGAGGAAAGGGTTCTGGTAGCCGGGATGGTGATATTCGTGATTGTCGTCCGATTCTCTATCGAATGGTGTATAAATCAACCAAATCTATTTTTTTACATCTTTGAATGAGCTGCATCTTACAAAAAAGTACGAAGAAGTATCAAGAAGTACCGAGAAGTACAGAAGTGTGCTTTTTCCTCCTTGTGTAGAGCTGTGATTTGCAATAAAAAACTTAGTATTGATGACACTTTTGACCTGTGTAACTGGAATCAAGTTTGGAGAAAGTCGATTGAGCACGGTTGGTCGTGGCTTATTTGTCATGGCTCTTAAGACGAATATTGACTATATTGAATATTTTGACTCGCAGTCCCTTTACGTATGACGGAACAAAGGTAAACTCACGAATCACAATCGGAAAGCAAAAACGTCTCACTAACGCTATAAAAATTACAAAACTTGAAGAATAAATGACGTAACGATGCACGTCGACCAAGATGATGAGTAGCAAGCAGAAAGTTTTTTGGATGAGATAAAAGAAGTCTGAATGAATGATCATTTCACAAGTATTCATCCAGCTGTCTTATTATAACCCTTTCACCCAATTGCCCAATAAAGGTAGCACAGAGATTGCTGTGATAAAGCCTTGCCTGTACTGTACTAGATAATTTTTGCTCTAATATGATATGTGAATTTTGCTGCTCATAAAAGCTCATAGAAACTGTTGCAATAAAAGTTGTTCCCTATGGAATTCTACTTGGAATAAGCGGAACAGTTTTCCTTTCTAATGGTAAAAACTTTAAAATAGTATTAATTAAAAACTTTTAAAATGAAAAATTGTTTCATTTTTATTTAACTTCTGTTCAAAATTTTGTTTTGAAATTCTCTTCCTCTTATTTCATGCAGAATGACATCAGCTACAACCTTCGCTAGCAAAACTTTTTGTCGGAAATTCTTTGTCGTGTAATCGCTGGCAAGGTTTTCAAAAATTGCTTTTATACAGAAACAACACATAAAACGCACGGTTTATAAGGGTTTCTCGAGGTCCTCTTTCTTTTTGTCTTTAGAAAGTTTCCTCTGAAACCTTTGAAAGTAGGACTTCCCGAAAACGGTGGTTTTTGGACTACATTTGTTGAATTAAAAGTGTTTTGAAAATCACCATTAGGACACAACATTTTAAATAACATATTCGGATTCAGCGTCGAAAGGCAGAAAAAACTAAGCTTTAACTCAACATTTCAATTTAACTTACAATTGCTGACAGGACTCAGCAAAAACGTGGTTGGATGGAGAATTACAAATTGAACTTCAGAATTCGAATCTACTGATATACATCTATATCCTATCCGAGTACATTAAATTTTTTCAACGTCAAAAGTTGAAAAATCATCGAGGTTTTCATCATAGACATGAAAATCAAGTAAACATTTTGAAATGCATACCAATCAATTCGTTTTTTGATCCTGATTCCGAATATAATATTTTTATTACATAAAAGTTGAGTTCTGTTGAAGAAAACTGAGAAATACGAGCATAATTCCGACTTTTCCCCTCTAATTTAGAAAACATCCATAGAAACCAAGATCATATAAAACGAGGACATTGTCAAACCCCTAAGTATGCTCAGTTTTTAATTCTCTACCCAACCACGTCTGAACTGAGTCTCTATCTCTTAGCTGAGTTCAGCTACATTCAGCTTAGAAAAACTTGAATTTTTTAAATTGTAAATTAAATTGTCAAATTGAAATGTTGAGTTGAAGCTTTAGTTCTTTTTTGCCTTTCGACGCTGAATCCGAATATGTTATTTAAAATATTGTGTCCTAATGGTGGTTTTCAAAACACTTTTAATTCAACAAATGTAGTCCAAAAACCACCGTTTTCGGGAAGTCCTTAGTTTCAAAGGTTTCAGAGGAAACTTTCTAAAGACAAAAAGAAAGAGGACCAGTTTGTATTAAGATTTTCTTCAAATAAAGTTTATACCAACTGAAGAGCCATATCGTATAAGCGACGATAGTGCTTAAACGTATATTACAGAACTCACCCTTCCGCACGTCTAGAAGAGCCGATTTTGTAAAGTAACGCTGTAACATTTTTGGTAACACTGACATCCTTTTTTGTCGCACCATTTTGAGGCACTAAACGTTGTTCAAGAAACTTCACACTTATAGTCTGTGTAGTTCTGGGTTTTCTGAAAAGACTCCAGTTGAAAATAAAGTTCAAAAAATTCTCTGAGGCTTTCAGACCAAGGCGGAAGTTGAAACGTTCAAGCAGCCACTGTGTCTCGACTGAAAAATAGATCTCACAACAAAATGAGCCATTTTGTTGAAACTGAATTCTCTATTCAATGGTATGTCTTTAAAATTTTGTGAACAAAATTTCTAGGTCAGAAAATTGAAATTATATCTTTTAAAAATTTTAAATTAAAATTTTAATATTGAAGATTAATTTTTTTCTTCAAAAAAAAAAGTCAGATTCGTGATCAGTATGAAAAGCTGCGTCTAATGATGTGCCCCTATCGATTTTCTACTGAAAAAAATTCCAAAAAAACTTGATAAGCAAAGTGTCGCGTTACGTGGGCAAGCCGTATTACAAATGAACAAAAGAACTGTTTTACAGAGTAAAATATGCTGAGTATGAATGACGATTTCTACATCATAAGGTGTCACTAGTTCGATTACTTCAAAGCTAATTCATTCCTGACGAATAAAAGTTTCGTACAGGCGTTGCATATTAAACAGGGATCGCTTCTTTATTAATGATAGGTTTAGAAAATTTTATGAACGTTTATCATTCTGATGAACATGATATTAAAAAACATATCGATCTTGACGAAACATTTACCTGAACACTGATGCATCGAATACGTTTCTTCAATTTGAATGCGAAGCGTTTGATCAGGCACTTTTAGTTGAGAAAGTGTGATAGTAAAAATTGTTGTCAAGGATTTGCTCTCACGAGCACTATTTTATACTTACTCTTTTAACGGTGCTGTAGATGACAACAATACTAACTACTGAGTTACCGAAATTCTATTAAGATAGATACTAATATAAATCATCTATCCGATCTCACTTTATTGTATGATATCAACATAAGCGAAATAAAATTTATCTTGCATGTATACAAATAAAACTTTACAATATCATCAAGCTATAAGCGAAACCGATCAATGTATTCTGATAGTCAAATGGAATATTCTCTTTTATGCACATGTATATTCTTCGGACGAAATTCCTCCGCCACAGTTGCCAGCATCCCATTTATGTTTGACTATTGATCCTTTAACAACTTTACCACATCCTGATTCAGCATAGTCTTGAACAATACGTTTACAAGCAGCTTGACAATTTACCACTGCTGGATCACTACATGAACAAAATTTGCACGACGATTGCTCCCAGTCATGAAATGGATAATGAACAGTGTTCGACACAGCTGTACATTTACATCTAAACACAGCAATATGATGAGTCAATTATTTCTTGTAATTAATATACATGGGAAACTTACTTTCGACTAATAAAATTACAACTAACAACCGTAAAACAAGCAATTAAAACTAGAGCAACCATAATTGATTTCATCTTGTCGATTTCTAAACAATATAGGAGAGAAATTACTAATGAATGTTTAGTAATGAAATCTATGTCTGCAATCACTCTTTATTGTAAAAAAATTCTTTGATGTAATATATTTATTTACAACTTTACACGGCATGCACTGAAAATTTCAGAATTCAAAGACTTTGTATCATATTTCTTATCTTTTTCTGTATATGACATTCATTTACGTTTTTCTTTTTTTTAACAGCCTACACACGTTCGTGTTAAAATAAAACTGATTGATTGATTAATTAGAATCAGCTGATCTCCTAAGAATTCTGCTAGCATGTCGTTGGTATCCCAATGTCTGCATTTGGGATTTTCATAATCAATTCAAAGTACCTAACATGAAAAATACTTATGATGCTGCTCAAATGTCATAGAAATCAGTATTCAAGTGTGAATAGATTTCGAGCACAGTACGATTTCGGAATCAGTTCGTTTTTGGGTCTACTTCTAACTCTGAGATCCTATAACCATTGTTTGTAATCGTAAAAATTCTGTTACTGTAGTGAAATTCCACGATGAAATTTGAAGTTTTATTCTTCGTCTAATTTTTTTATGAAAGAATTTTCAGAGCTATGCTACATGTGCAACTGTAGAGCAAACTTTTCAGAATCAAATGAAATGTGACTGGATTCTGCTGATATTTTGTTCAGAAAATACGGAATATCCTTTTCTAACTTTATTTTAAAGAAGTAGTGTGAATAAAACGTCAAATTTCGTCACGGAATTTCACTATGGTAGTAGAGTTATGTGGGCAGGTCGGGTAGCGTTCGACTAAGCGAAATGAAGTTTAACAATTTAAAATTCGTTGGCCCATGTACATTGAGTTTATCTGAGAATACGTACAACGACTTTGGAACAAACCTTGTTGATACTTACGTTAAATTTAAAGGTAAGTATTTTAAGTGGATTAGTGAAATAAATATTTTCTCCTTCAAATACGTGTTGATTATGAGAGAATGATTTATACAATTTTATTTGTCTCTTTTATATTCCACCTTTATATTTATGATACTCCTTAGAATTCAGAGTGGTTATATGTATATTACACTTAGGTGATATCAACGCTCATAAAGCAACAAAATTGTTGCAAAAATCATTCAAGTTATTATTCTTTCGTTATTTTTTTTTTCCATCACATATACTCATTTTTATAACACGCATCACACTCTTTCGATTGTCTTGTTTTTATTTTACTTATAGGACTATTTCTATAAATGAAGAATAAGTATGAAATATCGGTAAAGGGTGTTGATGTACTGTATATATCTCACTCATTGAAAGAGAAAAAAGAATTATTGCTCATCAGAATAGAAGGTCACCTCTGAGACAAATCTGTAAAATCCATATTAGAAGGACAAGATCATGGCCTTCTAATACAATCAATTACGCTACTTTTTTCGAAATCTAGAAACCGTGAAATTATATTTTGGATTGTTGAATTGTTGAATGTGTGAAGGAAAATTGTGTGATTAGACCAGGAACCCAGGACCACGACATTCCGTGTCTATGCTCTAATCACAGAGCTACCTGATCGACATCTCTATCCGAGTACCAATCAGTTAACTGTTTGAAACGAAAAAATTGTTATTTTAAGCTTTTTGTGAGCTTCGAAAACTTTTAGAAAATTTTGGTTTGAAAGATCAGTTTAGAACGCCACCCGTTAATAGAAGGCCATCCTAAAAAGTTGAATTCGCTAAGATACAATAGGAAACCATGCTATTTTATTCTGGAGAACTAGACGAATACACTTACAAAGAATTCATTAGCTACTTGATGCATGTGTGACTGTAATCGTTGTCTATAAAAGAAAGAAAAGATGTTGGATGTTTTAGGCATATTTAACCATTGTCAACTAATAGTATAAATAGAATGTGTCACCCGCTTACGGTTGTATTACTTGTTCTATATAAAAAAATGACAGTATCTGATGCAACAATCATTCAGTCGAATACCACTTTAGTGGAACACTATATTTTATAATGATCTTGGTGAGCAGATTGATTCATTCAGTATAAAATTCTGAGAAGAGAAAGTGGAATAAGAAAGAAAGAAAGAAATCATGCTTCAAGTCTTTCTGCATCTTGTCAACTACAGGACTACATATTTGCTGTTTTCATTATTGTATGTTGATTGATAGAAAATTGATTATTACAATTGCTAGTTTATAAAAATAGACTCTATGTGAAGTTATTTGTCAAAATACAGAAGCGTGAATTTTGTTTACCGGAGCGTTTGTTTCGATAATAACCCGCTTTTTCTCTAATTTTTTGATGACTACTAATGGTCAAAAATCTATATCTGTCTCTAATAAAGCTGAAAAAATAACTTCCCGGAGAATATATTATTTATTTTAGATGTTACCTGAGTAACATCATTGTAACAGATCATAAAAATTCGAAAGTAGACAACGAAATCCCGTTTACTCCTTGTTCAAATTCAAAACTTTTATTCAATGGATTGATATGTCAGAAGAGTTTGTACTCCAGCTGGAAACCGGCAGACGATTGGAGGAGGCATCACTGCTCCGTGAAAGAAAAACTAGTGAATTAATACTTTTTTGCTCAAGCCTAGGTGGTCGGCAATTTACAAAAAAAAAACAAATTCAGATATGTATTTCTCTTTGACTTAAGCTATACCAGCTCAAAAAATGGTTTATCCCTCCCGTAAAAAACATTAAATAAAACGATAACTGCT
>CAJNOQ010007356.1:0-12404 GCA_905250885.1 Didymodactylos carnosus
AGACGCCGGATCTGTGGAAAACTCTTTAGAAAACTTTTTCAAAATCCAACTCTCATGCCATTAGAAAGAGGATCATGAAAAACCTATAAAAAAATGGTTCATGAAATTTTAGTGCACTCATAAAGCTAAAGTCCGCCTGCTCTGACAAAAAATGCCCACAGTGCAACTCCATAACAACAATTGTCTTAACTCTATCGAATGGCTATTTCAGAATTTTTTAAAATAATATAAAAAGTTTACAGTCGCCATTTCCCAAGTCAAATTTTTGATAAAATCACATTTTACGACTACTACTGTTCAAAACTGACATGGCTTTTTTTGAAAAAGAGCATGAATTCCTACACCACTCGACGTGTTGGCTACAAAACTAGCATACTGAGAACTTGGTGGCTAGTTTGGAGTCAAATTTATATTGAAGTTGGTATAAATTTGGGAGGATCTTAGTGGAAATACTCAAGGAGCAAAATAAATTTAAATATATTATTGTTCGCAAAAGATGTTAGTAGAGGAAATTAAACTATACGAGGTACATAATTATTACTTATGTTTGTCAGTTAGGTAATTTCTTGTTTAATAATAATAAGTAAATCGGTCACATAAGAAATAAAAACACCGGTAACATCAACAACAATAACAACAATGATAAAACGAATAACATTAATCAAATCTCCCTATAAATATGTTCATACAAATGATTCAATACTAATTTCGAGCACAGAACAGGGTAATTTCAGATCAAATTTTTTAATCACATCTGGATGTAATACGCCTATTGTACCAATATTCAAACCACGTGCTATTACTTGAGCAAATCGGCCAGGAAAAAAGCCAGGATCTGCAGAAAAAAACACAAGAATGTTAGAAGTTTTTTTTTCTTAATCTATTTCTTACCTTCATAATTACTATTCAAATAATAACCGTCTTTACTAGTATCATATTTCACTTTTAACAATTGCATAACACGATCGAGTAGGCCATGAATTGTTTCAAAACCCGGAGTTTTGTTATAATAGATAGCACATAAACGTCTCTCATTTCGACTACCGGTATCTTCAAACGAAACACAATATTGGAAAAAAACAAATAAAAGAACTTTTAATCTACTTTTTTTTACCTCGACTGTTATCTTTCAATATAACATCAGCTACTTCAAATAACAGAATAGGTAGAGCTGTACCGCGATTACATGCAACTGTTCGCAATAAACCAGGAAGTAACGATGTTCGACCAATCTAAATATTAAATTATTTTCATACTCTTCAAATACTAATCTCACATTAAATTTGAAATAAATATAAATAAATCCTAATGTTTATATACTGTGGTTTAACGTACTTGAAAATCGAGTGTTTTGGGATTGGCAATGTGAACCGCTGGAATTGTCTCAGTTGTTTTTCCGAATTTTTCGGCAACATCTGGACATGAGCACAGTGTAAATGTAAGCGCTTCAGTGAAACCACATTCAGCAACCGAATGCCGAAGTAAATCAGTAATACGATTAATTTCATACTAGAGTAAATAAACAAACGATATACCTTTAGTACTACTATCAAGAGAAACGATTCACTCACCTGATTTCCGATACAACTAGTTTTTGGAACAGTTTTTTGAATTTTATTAAAACCATATGCAACTGCACAATCTTCAGCAATATCACAAAAATGTAATATATCGGCTCTCGTTGGAGGTATTGTCACTTGAAGTGTATCTGTATTCAAAACACATGTTTTTAAGCACATACGTGTCAGTAGTTGAGCCGCTTCTTTTGCGTCAACACTAGAAAATACAAAGAATTTCACATAAACACCAAAAAACAACAACAACACAACAGTGGCCATACTTAATTCCAATAACTTGATTAATTTTGTTTACAGAAACATTTTCAGTACGAGAATTAAGTGTCTAATTAACAAAGATAGACAAAAAGGTCATATCATCGTAAATAGAAAATATCATGTTTGAATACTAACAGGATAGGTTGTCACTTTACCATCGAATTGTTCAACTTCAACAGCTTCTATTCTAAACAGAAAAGATGATGAATTCAACTTTTTGTTACATCTTTTTTAACAAATATTTATTCAATTTCACTATCAATAGATCTACTTACAAGAAAGGTGTACTGCAATATTGACTAAACATTGTTACAACTGTATCGAGCACAATTTTTGCTTTATGTAAATCCTAAACAAATTCGAAGAAAAATTTTTTTTTTGATTTATTCAATTATTTTGTTTCACTTACTATCGCTGTACATTCAATAAAAATATTTTTAGTATTCAAATTAATTTTGCTATGATCACCTAGAGAAGAGTATAAACGAATTGTTGAAAGAAAAACTACAATCAAACTGAGTACAAACTGTTAATAATTGGTGGTAATGAAAGAACAACTTTTTTCGAATCGTATATGATAGGATAAACAGAGGAATCACGAATAAGTGGTACATATCGTTTCAAATGACTATCTTTCTAAATATTAAAACAGAAGACTCGTTATATAGTTAAAGATTTTTCTAATAAAGGACATCTTTACATCAACCAGGATGGTTGGTTAGTTTGTTTGCATGTTTTCTGATAAAATGATAAAAATGTCAAAATGTCATATTCTTTGTACTGCTGTCAAACTACGTTTAAAACCTACCATATAAAATTCCATCAATTCATCAGCTGGAAATTCTCTTGTTTGATTTAATGGTTTAAATTTAATTTGTGTAGGACGTTGAGCATCATAAATAAACGGTGGTTGAATTGTATCTAAATCATGTGTACCAATAGCAACTAATTTTCGTTCACGACATAAATTTTGATGTAGTTTGTCTTGTAATTCAATAAAACTATTGTAAGTTTCATTGTTAAATGTTACATTACGTAATACGGCACCAACAACAAACGGTCGAATACGTTGAGTCTAAAATATTTTTTATTAAAATCTTTGATTTAAAAATATTTTTGTTTTACTTACATCTGGTAAAACTTTAAGCCGTATAATTTTATCTTTAGATGGTACAGTTAGATGGTACTCAGGTATGCCATCACCACTAAATATACATTATTATTTTCATTTTGAAAAACAGCACTATGTTTTCATTCAATTGACATTACTTGTGTAAAAACGTTTTGAGTGCACGACTCAATCCTTCCAAACACAATAAATCATAACTAGAAGAAAAAAAAAAGAGTAGTAAGATATCTGTTCATGTACATATTGACTATTACACACCGATTAGCTGGAATTTCGATTTTGTATTCAGCGTCGCCATTTGATGAATCAGCTAATGGTTCCTAAAGAATAAAAGTAGAAATAAAAAATAAATAAATAAGAGTAAATTAAAGATCATCGTACAATAGAATCTAATTCAATTCCAAAATCGAAACATAATTCATCAAATTCTTCATCAGCTAGAAAAAGAATGACAATAAATAGTGAAAGAATAAAACTTCCATAAATTATGTACTAAATGTTTTTCCTAATTCACGAAATAATGAACTGCGTTTAACACCAATAGTAGGCATGATAAAATAATATCTAAAATAAAATAGATAAATCCTAGTCACATTTAGATTCTTACACTAGTAATTATGATTCCTTCTGAACATGGGATAAATAGGAAACGAAAATATCTGATTGTTGAACAATCATAAGACAAGGATATATCTTGCCACTTAAATATAAACGCAAGTTCTTCATTATTTATCGTAAAATAAAGGAAGAAGACTTGATATTCGTCATAGAACGATGGCCTGGTTTATTGTTATTAAAACAAAACAGAGAATAAATGTATAAATTAAGACAAAAAAGAAAAAAAAACATAAAATGCAAAAAAATTATGGAAAGAATTTTGAGCAAAAAAGTACAATAAATTCATTTTTTTCCATAAATATCGAAGAAATAGTGAATAAAAGCACCAGGCAAAATTGGTTTGAAAAAAAAAACAAATTATTAAATATGAGATTGCACAAATAAAAAATAGAGAGATTTGTATGAGAGTGAATGAATAATCATATTAACAAAGAAATAAGAGAAACACTGTTTAAGTCACTGTACACAGAAAAAAAGTGGATGAAAACATGGAATTATACTTTCATCGATAGAAAGAAGAAGCGGTAATCGGTAATTTACTGTTGATAACGGTAAGCTAAATATACCGATACTTATAGTAAAAAAAAGTGAAAAATATTTTACCGACGGTTGATGTCATTTGCAGAAGGGTAGAACATCAATTTATTTAAGAATAAAGGAGGTAGACGAGTTAATTAGAAAAAAGATAACTACAATGTTAACTATTGTTCACTTTCTCGGGCTTAGTAAGGCTGTGAATCTGAGAACCGATAGTATGTGAACTATGAACAAAGTTTGATTTACTTGCACAGTTCATATCACTGTCTTTTTATAAAATAAAAAATTGGAAAGAGACAAAAAAGCTATTGCATTCCTATACGAGCTTGGAAGATCTGAAGAAGAAAAACCCAAGAAAATTGGACAAATTAAGCACCAGTAAAAAGGCTGTACTAGTAAAAAAACATTAACGGTAAAAATATTTGATACCGTGATAAAAAATAAGTAATGGTCAAAAGAATTTATGGATATAATTTACTGCAGTAATGGTAAATGGATTACCGCTTATCCTTAAATTGATACCAGTAACAAAGAGATAACAGAAAAAAAAATAAATTAACAATAATAAATAAGAACACTTTTTCTTTTTTGAGCAGAAAACACCACAGCTAAACTTACTTTTACTTTTACAAACACCATCGTGACAATCATCTGACATCATCTACATGAAAAGAGAATGTTTACCGGGAATTCATATTCATATAATCAGGTTGAACATAATATTGTTGTTGTTTCATTTGTCGTTCGACAAAATATTCAATGACACGATAAATGAATTCATATTGTCGTTCAGTTTGAACTAATCCTGGAATGAAGAATATAATTTGAGATACATTAAACTATGAAAGAAAATAGATTGTACCTGATCGCTGTGATCGTAAGTGTATTATTAAGCCTGGTATATCAATTTCAGCAAATAAACCTTCAGTTTGAATTTTATTTAAAATTATATCGATAGCAATTGTTGCACCAGAACGACCAATACCTAAAAAAATAAAACAAAATCATTTTTTATTACATATCAGAGATTGTCGTGGATATGGGAATCCTAGGGGATGAGACGAGATTTTTTTCAAGTATCTATGAGACAGAGCAAAATCTTCATCATATGAGTTTTTTCTTCGTTTTGTTATTGGGTAGTTCATTTTTTTACTACAAAAGTCTTGTGATGCATAAATATAATATAGTGACAACGTAAAAGGTTGATTCTGTTTAACAAGAGATAGTTTCTGAGATAAAAATTAATTTAATGTAATTTCGTGGGATTTTATGGGATGAACATTTTCAGATTCTCATAGACTTAAAGAGTCTTTTCCGTAGCAGGAAATTTTTGTCCTATCCTCGTCCCACGATGATTCGTGTTGTAAATATTGTGAAAGTAAAAAAAGACTGAATAACACTAACAGATATTGTTTTTCTTCTCATAACATCTTGCACAAAAAAAATGTCTCGGAAAATGTCTCTTACCGGCACTGCAATGAACTACCAGTGGTGACAAAGCATCCTGAGTTTTATTTCTTCCAAATCTCTCAAAAAAATCGAGTAAAACATGTAACTGTGTCATATCACGTTGATTAGAATTATTTGTCGGCATTAATGGAGAACCTAAATCCAAAATAAACAAAACTCGTTTTCGATGTATAAGAATGGACGTTATTCTTACCATGATCTCCCCAAGCTAAATATTGATAATGTAAAATATCCCAACTTTTTGTGGGCTGCATGTCATCGGTCAGATAGACTAAACGGAGGATACGTAAACGATAAAAACAATCATCATCATTTTGATAAGACTGCATTGACTGTGATTGCTGAGAAGGTAAAATACTACGTGACGAAGACAGATTACGAGAACCGGCAGGGATTTGATGAGGTCCAAAATTTGTTTCACTTAAATTTTCAATCGAAATATTTCCATACTGAACTGTTCCATGCAATTCAGGCCAATAACGAGCACATTTATTCTAAACAGAGAGACGTGTTTCAAGAAATTCTTCTGTTGTACAAACATAAGAAATTCCTGATAGAAAGAGCAGTCCTTTTCAGAAGCCTTAGTATAGTCTCTCGCTACAAACCGCTAACAATTTCTGTTTAATCACAACTAAGCACTCACCAGTTCCAAGCAAACACTTATAAAGATTCCTATTTTGTACTATTAAGACCCCCGCTCAATTCCGACCAAGTTTTGCTACAAGTAAAATCCAATTTTTGTCTTCTCTATCTGTTAATAGAATTGAAACTGTTAATTCAGCCGAAAAATCTGTTAGAATTGGATAAAACTTACCGTTTTTGTAAATTTCACCAATTCTTATCCATTTTAGCGTTTTTTCCGACTGATTTAACAGCAATTCTACTGAAGAGACAGAGAAGATGAAACTGGATTTTTCTTATAAGGCTCTTCAAATTTCAAATATTTATTACCAATTTGTTTTTAGCTTGTTTATCCATCATGAGATAGAGCTTGACAAACTGATTCAGAATATGTAGGTTTTAGCTTTAAAAAGTTGACTTTGGGGTGAAAACTTTTCAAAATACTGGAGGGGTTTCAAATTTCGGAAAATATTCAGTTTTCAAAAAATATTAAAAGTGTTTTTACTGTTACATTCTCAGAAGCCAAACATTTTTTTTTGAAACCAGCACCAAAAACTGAATCTAGAAGTGTTATTTAAATAACACTTCTAGATTCAGTTTTTGATGCTGGTTTCAGAAAACTTGATCGGAATTAGGAAATTGTTTGCTTAGAATTGAAGTATGCTTAATCGTAACAGCGTGATGGCGATATTTTGGCTCATCTCGAAGATTTTATTTGATCTAAAATAGACTGCTGTTCATTACAGACCTTGCATCAAACGGATCTTTTTTAAAGTTTAACATTTCTCAATATTTAAACTTCAATGAACTCAGTGAAAATTTAGTGTCGCTGAAACGTGACAGCCTTACGAGCTCCAGTTTGTTGATAGTCCAAAAATCGATGATCCGAACAACTGTTTTAAATGTTAAGTATCCAGTGGGACGCAAGATATCTTCTAGGATAAAAATTATAACAAAGTGTGGTCAAAAGATAACAGCGAACGGTTTTTCAAGCACAAAAGTTAATTCGATTATAGATACGGACATAGTAATATGGATCGATTTGTCTTACTTTCAATCCTTCTATTTCTCTAGTAATCATGACAATACATTTGACGTTCTCTTGATAGACCATATGCCAAAAATCTTGAATAGTATTAGGCAATGGACCTTGTGTGGCTATATATTCTCGACTAGATGGTCCAATAGACTTAATTCGATTTGCATTTATATAATCTGTTTGTGAATAATTTTTTAGTGTTACTCGTGTTTCATCATAAGGCAGTATATTTTTAAAACGATTACGTGGACGATATTCTGGTTTTTCACCTGCTCGTTTTTGATCAACTGTGGAATTAAGAGGCTCACACTGTTGATTTAATAGTTCAAATTCAATCGAAAAACTATAATGAAAATTCAATAGAAGAAATTACAATATAAATACTATTTTATTACTCACCCATTTCGTTGTCCATGTGGTGGATGAATTACTTTCGATAACTGTTCACAACGTTGAATAATATCTTTCGCGTAAAACCAATTTGAATAACATGGTTCAACTAAACGAAATGCATTTCCATTCGTTGCTACAAGAATATTGTGTTTTAAATAATAATGAATAAGATCATCCAACGTTTTAAAACGATCAATTTGTTCACGTCTGCCTTTTCCATCGAGAAACCATTCAGAGTTTAAACATTTTATTTTTACATTTGCAATGTCTGTTAATGTTTTAACAGAAATAACATAGTCTCCCGGTATTGTTTCACTATCGCGAACAAGAAATAAACCAACTTTATCACAAGCCATTAATAAAGACGAGGCTTGTGAATGAGAAATTGAACCATGATAATATCTTAAAAAAAGGTTGAAATAATCAGCTATATATACTTGTATAATTTGCTTGGGAATATAAATCAATGGTTACCTGTCTAATGTTGGCATTTGTGCTAATACTGGTGTTGTTAATTCAATTGTTTCATTATTTTTCTCTTTTAATTCTCCAACATTTTGTCTATAATGTTCAATCATATCATATAACGTTGCAAAACGATCTTGTCCTTCACCAAAATCAAAACCATCATTTGTACGTTGGATACGAATATGAGTGATATCACCATTAGCCCGACTAAAAGAAAAGTCAAACTTGCATACTCGAAATAGTAGCTAAAAACGAAAAATGATTACCGAACGGATAACACATAGGAATCTGGACGACTGGTCGAAGGACGAACTAAAAAACTTCCATTTATGGCCTTTTCTTGTAAAAGTTTTTCAGCTTCGGTGCCTGATAAATCTCGATGAAAAAATCTAATGTAAGCAAAGCAAAATATTACAGTTCAACATGGGATGATGCAACACAAAACAGTACTATACCCTCGCATTAACCGTCCCGCCATTCAGGTTTTTTCCTAATATACATGAAAAAAATAACAAATATCTAGCACATCTAAAAGGACACAATAGAGAATTTTATTAGCGTATGAAACACGCGATATGAAATTGGAATTTTATGAATAAACTTCAGTAGGTAAGCGTAAGTGTTAATTATGTATTCTCTCCATTTTTGCATAAACTAAGGCGTTCAAAGAAAAACGATCATTCCTTCATGAGCGGAATAGTGTGAACAGAGCCAAATGATCTGCTATTTTTCTTTTCCTACTGAGTATATTTTATTCATTATGTACTTTTTAAAACACTTTAGTCTATTGAACACGAACGTAACGTCCTGCTTTGTTAGCTGTCCGATCGATTCCGTTACCATTGCTTCCGCCCCCATTGTTCTGCTCAATTTCAAAAACTAATGTTACTGATTTCTAAAAGAAAGCGAAGACGAGTAGTATTATACTCTAGTATTAACCGTCCTATCGTTCAGATTTTTTTCTAATATACATGAAAAAACTAACAAATATCTAGCGCATTCAAAACGACACAATCCTAGTTTTACTATAAAATTATTATTTTTTCATAGAAAAACAGTATACGAGTCGTGTAAATGTAAGTTAGATAGGCACAAAAGTTGCTGGATCGTAGATCCACATTTTTCTTCCATCCATTCTCAACTCACGTTCCTCCTGAAAATCTTTGGTAGTTGAAAAAAGGCGACTTCGATTTTTATATGATTGTAACTATCGCTAAATGCTAATCATCCAACGAGTTTCAGACCATGTAGACTACTACAATATTGAATGAAACTAGAATGGAAATCGGATTGGTAGGTTTAACGGGGAAACGTTTCAGCCAATCATATTCCGTTAGACTCTGACTAAGAATAAGAGACTAAGACTGTTTTATTCACGAAAAGTGTGAGTCATCAAAGGTCCTGTAATAACAATGACTCAAGCCAAGCAACATCAAAAAGAGTAAAAAAAGAACAGAATAAACAAGACAACTAACGTTAGGACCAGAAGTAGGGAAAAGGAAAAAAAGAAAGTAAAAAAGTTTTTCTAAAAAAAAAATACCAAAAAAAAGAACAATATAAATTCATAACTAACATGTTTTACTGGAAGAGGTACTGAAGTAAAGCTGTTTTGAAAGACGTTAAAGAATAAAGACAAATAACTGACTCTGGGAGATTATTCCAATCAGCAATGGTTGAATAAAAAAAAGAATGCACCGTTTTCGGAGAAAAACCATCAACAGAAGATGGAATGTGAACATATTTAGAGTGATGAAGACGTAAAGATGAGTAGTGAGGACGAGGAATATAAAAAAGAGAAACAGAACTTAGATGATGATAAATTTTGAAAAACTCTAGAAGTCTAAAGTATTTACGATGAAGAGAGTTTAGGAAGAGAAAGTTGAGATATAAGTAGGGAACTAGAAGAACGATAGTCAAAATTGCGAGAGATAACACGAGAAGCAAGTTTGTTTACAGAATCAAGAATAGTAAGAGAAAACGAACTATCATACAAGGCACAGCAATAGTCAATTTTAGGAAGAATAGAAGAAAGATAGATTCGACGCCGAACTTCAGTTGGAGCTAATTCAAAGACACGATTCAATGCTCCAGGCTGCGCCGACAAGCAAGAGCAATGCCCTTGGCATGATCATTTCACCTAAGATCGTGCGAATCAAGAACGCCAAGACAACGAACAGAAGACACAACAGAGAGAGGAATATCATTGAGATACAATTGATTATAAACATACGGAAAGAGATGGAAAGAAAAAGGAAGCCAACAACATTTAGAAACGTTTAGAGACATGAGATTGGAAGAAGACCAATGAGAAACAGAGTTTATACAGTTTTGAACATGAGAAAAATTTGAAGAATCAGTAGGAGAAAGAGGAACAATCAAAAAAACATCATCAGCAAACAGACAGATTTCACAATTAGGTGGGAGCGACAGAGGTAGATCATTAATAAAAATAAATAAAAGAGGACCAAGCACACTGCGTTGAGGAACATCAGAAGGAACGGGAGAAGAAGAGACAGAATCATTCACACGCACACACTGAGAACGGTTCGAAAGATAAGAAGATAGAAGAGATAACAAAGAATCACGCACACCACAACGAGATAATTTTTCTAACAAGAGAGAATGAGGAACGGACTCAAATGCTTTAGAAAAATCAAAAGACACACACTTTACACCAGCATTCCAAAATTTAAAGACGGTTGAAGATAGAAACAACAAAGCATCCAGAGTAGAATGTTTAGGACGAAAACCGAACTGTATGTTTACAAAAAAGGGTGTTTCGAAAGATGAGAAAAAATAAAATTATAAGTTAGACGTTCAAACACTTAAGAAACAACAGGAAGAAGTGAAATAGGGCGGTAGTTAGAAATATCGGCAAGAGCGCCTTTTTTATGAACAAGTACAATGAATGCAGTTTTCCATAAACTTGGAAAATTGCTAGTAGAAAGACACAGGTGAAAAATGAAGTGAAGGTGAGGTGAGAGAATGTCAGCACAAGAGAGAAAGGAAGAAGGAATTCCATCAATACGAACAGTAGACTTTTTATCCAATTTCTGAAGTAAACGCTCAACATCTCGTATGGAAAAGTCGAAGTGCTTATCCATCATTGGTAAGTCTGGAGTGGTAGAAGGAGGAATTTGCCCCTGAAGAGAAGAATAACAAGAGGAAAAATGAGAATTGAAGAGTTCAGCTTTATCCGCATCTGTGGAAACAGATTTGGAGCCTAGAAACAGAGACTGAGGTAAATTGGAGTGAGAAGAGGATAGTTTCTTGATAGAGCTCCAAAACTTGCGACGATCAGAAAATAAAGAAGAGAGAGATCGGAAGTAAGAAGATTTTTCACGTCGATAGAGGGAAAGAACAAGATTTCTTGCTTCATGAACGAAACGGAAGAGAACTACCTTATCATTTGTGCCCTCAACAGGAGACAAATTCTTGACGATGATGCTTTTCCGTCGCTTCTCTCGTTCCAAGTTTTCGTTCAACACATCAAGACGGTCAATAAGTTGATCATGTTTGTTGTTAATGGTTGTTAGGTGATATTCGATCTTGTCGATTCGATCAGATAACGTCTAGAGACAACGAGGCGGAACACGATCAACGATTTTATCACTCAAGCACTTAGGACAAAACAAGTTAGAAAACTGTTGTTGTTCGGCTAGAGTTTGATACGCCGTATATGCTATTGGTGAAACGTTAACACATGCGATGTGGAACCAAGTGTCGCATACATCACATTGAAGAGCATTACCGTTATCGCTGACGATAATCTGGCAAGAGCAGAGAGCCGGAGGTTGTGGTTCACCCACTTTAGAAGAGTCATGCGTTTTGCGACGTTTATTCATCATGGTAGCGAGATGAGAGGAATTGAAGAAGAATAAACGAGGAAAAATAAGTAAAATAAACAAGCAAAAATAAACAAAGCTAACACTATATGAAAATACAAGACGTTTCGCAAATGCTCGACCTCTCTCCTTATAATAATTTGTAATATAAGTGACTAAGACTGTTTTATTCACGAAAAGTGTGAGTCATCAAAGCCCTAGTGAATGTACTGAGCTAAGGGTACCTGAAAAAGTATCCTGCTACTAGTATGTCACAGGAACTTTCGGATACTGAAGTACCTTAAAGTACTTTTAGGTACGTATAAGGTACTCGGGCGGGTATCCTGTTGCCAAAATTGCAGTATGTTGATGATCGAACCTAATATTTGGCTTTTTTTCATTTTTGTTTTTCTCAAAGGAATTTATGACATTTTTTCGATTTTATTTAATTTAATTTTTCTAATTCTGAA